>CAUYQV010005793.1:0-20350 GCA_963574575.1 Galagoides demidoff
CCTCCCAAGTAGCTGGGACCACAGGCGCCCGCCACAACGCCCGGCCATCTTTTGGTTGCAGCCATCATTGTTGTTTGGCGGCCCGGGCTGGGGATTCGAACCCGCCACCTTAGGTGTACGTGGCTGGCGCCTTAGCCGATTGAGCCACAGGCGCCGAGCCCCATTTTAAATTTAAATGCTTGATTGCCATCAATCAACCTGTATCCAATCTGGGGATCTAATTTCTGCCTGCACTGCCAGGACACACTAGGTAACCAAAGCTTTGAAGCAATACAGAGGTGCCTAAGTTCCATTTCCTTTTCTCATTATCTGTTGATACTGTGCCTCCTGCCCTAATGCAGTGGTTGTTTGGATGACAAAAATTACACAGAAACTCACTATTTCCCCTCAATCTGACTCATCATTCACAGTTCAAAATCAAATGTTCCTCCAAATGAACTGGAAAGCCTCCTCCCCCCTTTTGTTGGTTTTAAAAGATGCACTGAGCCCCTAACAAGAGAAAAATAGATCCTGTGCATTCCGGAGTTATTTGCAAATATTGTGTTAGTGAAAAAATTTTAAAAAGCCGCACAGTCCTACAGTACTGTTCTTTAAGTCTAGATCAATAGACATCTCCTCGTGTAAAAACCACACCGCCTTATCTGTAATGCTCGGACTCGAGGAGCCGGCATAAGATTTGTAGAGTAAAATCTCACAAAGGATATTACTCTGGGTGAGATTTGGTGTGTATGAGTTAATAAATTTTTGGTCGGGCTACCCTTAGGATTACTCCTCTGTCTGCATTTTGGTTTTGTTTTCTCTCTGTCCCTCCCTGGTGGGGTTGAACCTGGAAATAGCATCACTCTTGAGCTCGTTAGTTTGATAAACTGGCCTAAGTGCGCAGCTACAAAGGCTACCTTTAGCACAGAGGCATTTACGAGTCTCTGGGGGATGCTGAAAAACACCAGGAAGTGTTTAGGCCCTGAATCACAGCGAGTATTCTGAATCTTTAATTTTTTTTTTTCTCTATGAGGATGTCAGAATTAAAATATAGAACACGCTTTTCCCACTTGGTTTCTATTACTTGCAAAGCATTCAAGAGCTTCTAGGCTAGAATTACCTCTACCCCGGGCAAGAGAGCAAACAAAAAACTCCAAGGAGTCTTAACAGTTCCTCTGCTGGGCTTCTTTTACATGTTTGACCCAACAATATAATAAAAATGACTAAATACGAAACCTGAGCGCTGTGCTTCTAAATCCATCATGTTTCCCATCAGATTTATCCGTGCAGTATTCTCACCTTTGCTGGTGTAGATAATGCGCGTCGAAATAAATTTCAAAAGATAACCAGTTTGTTTTCAGATACGACCCATCCGTCATCCAAATAACCGCGCAATTATGACACAGCAAACCTTCGGAATCAATGATTTGTTTCAAAGGTGGTTTCGGTTACCATTAAAAATTAAAGTTCCGACAAAGGCAGGGAAAATAAGAAACAGCTAATGTTTGTAAATAAGACCTTAACACTGAAACGGGAGCAGGGGTGGCGTTCTGTCGTAGTGGTTGGGTTAATTTTTTGTTTTTAGTTAAGCACATCTAGCACTGAGGCTGGAACAGGCCAGATAACCACAGGAGGGAAAGGAGAAGTTGCAACTGTATCATCTCACGTCTCAGCTGCTCCCATTTTGTTTGCTGACAGCATCAGCATTTTCAGATGAAGCAGCCCAACAATTCCACAGTGAGATATTGATCCCCATACCAGTCAGCAGAAGGTGCGTGGATGGTGAACGTACTAAATGATACTAACAAACTAGAGACAATTGCCCATCCCTAGGGAGGGCTAATGAATTCTGATTCAAGTCATATAGTCGAGACGCAGAATTCTTCAGAACCATTTGAAACAATTCACAGATCTGCACATCCTGATGTGGACGTTTACCCAGGACAGGCATGAAATCATTTGGCATTTAGTAAATAGGGAAGATGTCGTGTATAAACAAGAATTCACAGATATATTTGAACACTGCATTTTTATAACAAGAATATTTTTATTAGGCCGGGCACGGTGGCTCACGCCTATAATCCTAGCACTCTGGGAGGCCCAGGGCAGGTGGATTGCTTGAGTTCACGAGTTCAAAACCAGCCTGAACAAAAGCGAGACCCTGTCTCTACTGAAAATAGAAAAACTGAGGCAAGAGGATTGCTTGAGCCCAAGAGTTTGAAGTTGATGTGACCTATGACGCCATAGTACTCTACCCAAGCAACAGCTTGAGACTCTGTCTCAAAAAATATATGTATATCTTATTTATTCACTGTATTATTTTTAAATGACACCATAAAGGTACCAAACAATCTGTTAATAGCTATTGTGGTAAGCAGGGTGTTCCAGGAAAGACTTTTTTTTTTCTTTTTTGCAGTTTTTGGCCAGGGCTGGGTTTGAACTCATCATCTCTGGTATATGGGGCTGACGCCCTACTCCTTTAAGCCACAGGTGCTGCCCTTAGACTTTCATTTTTTACCCCTATCTATATTACTCTTTTTTTAAATGAAAAAAGAAAGAAAGAAAGAAAGGTTATGGCTGAGCATGGTAGCTCACACCTATAATCTTAGCATGCTGGGAGGCTGAGGCAGGTGGATCACCTGAGCTCAGGAATTGGAGGCCAGCCTGAGCAAGAGGGAGACCCTGTCTCTACTAAAGGAAAAACTAGCTGGGCATTGTGGCAACTGCCTGTAGTCTCAGCTACTCAGGAGGCTGAGGCAAGTGGACTGAGGTTGCTGTGAGCGATGATATCACAGCGCTCTACTGAGGGCAACTCATTCAACAAAGTGAGACTCTGTCTCAGAAAAGAAAAATAAAATGTTATTTACATGAGGTTTAGAGAGATAATACTAAAAGATGTATGAATACTAGTGACTAGGAGAAAAAAAGACACAAATACCTAGTAAGATAAATGCAAAATAATAATAATAATGCCCTCTAACTTAAGAAGAAGAGTATGTAAAATGTTTCAGCTGGTGGTGGGTACAGAAATTCCAAAGAGCACTTCTGCATTACATATTATGAGTTTTACAAACATGCATGCTCTTAAATCTAATATTTTCACTTCTAAGGATTTCGCCTAAGCAAACAATGATGATCACAGCACCACTTTAAAAAGCAAGTTGGAGACTGGATGGGGTGGCTCATGCCTATAAACCTAGGACTTTTGGAAGATTATTTGAGGCCAGGAGTTTAAGACCTGCCTAGGCAACACAGTGAAATGCTGCCCTTACAAAAAAAATTAAAAATTAACGAGGAGCAATGGTACAGACTTGTAGTCCTAGCTACCTGAGGTAAAAGGATTGCTTGAGCCCAGGAGTTCAAAGCTGCAATGAGCTTTGATCATGCCATTTCACTCCTGCCTGAGCCACAGAACCAGATCCTGTCTCTCAAAGAAAAACTTAAAAAAAGAAAGAAAGAAAAGAAAGGGTGAGAAACAATGTAAATATCAAGCCAGAGAGGATTAGATACATAGTATATAGCAGAGAGGATTAGAGACATTGTATACATCATGATTAGAGTGGATTAGATACTTAGTGTACACCACCATGCTTATTATACACCTATAACCTTTATGTTATTTACAACAAGATACTCATTGTTCCAAAGGTTCAATCAACATTCGCTCAAATACTCCTGGTAATGCTCTGGGAGATAGATAGTGTTACTTCCTACCTCTACAGGGGAGGAAACATATATATGGTTTCTATAACTTGCCCACAATCCATAGTTAGTAAGGTATAGGACATGGCTCAGACCCTAGCAGTCAAGATGCCAAAACCTGCATTCCTTTTCTTCCTTTTTTCAAATCACTTTTTTGAGAAATAACAGACATAAGAATCCGTACAGAATTAGTGTTCATATCTCAACGAGCTTGAGGATAAACCCATGAAGCCATGACCGCCTTCAAGGCCATAAACATACACATCACATCCCAAAGTCTCCTCCCACTGCGTCTGTTATTGTTATTGGTTTTGGAGGTTTTGTGTTAAGAAGACTTAACATAAGAGCTACCCTCTTAGCAAATTTTAAGTAGACAATACAGTATCAATAGCTATAGGCATTACGGCATATAGAAGTTCTCCAGAACATTGGAGCATTCTGCATTTACCCTGCAGAGCTGAAAATTTTGTCCTTTACCTTACCCCTTCCCTTTCATCCCTACCTCTAGCCCCTGTCAACCACCATTCTACTCTCTGCTTCCATCACTTTAACTATTTTAGATCTCACATAAAAGCATTAGTGAGTATTCATCTTTCTATGTCTAGAAAGCCCATGTTTTTATCCAACAAGCTGGCCTACATTTACTTGATGGAACAGAAGTTAGCCATTAAAGATCATGGGATATTAGTGACATGGAGAAATAGTTGTGATTTGTTACATACAAATATAGAATACTGCAAAGTATACATAGTACGATAATTCTTTGGTAGGTCATGCTTCCATAATACAATTACCTAAAATTAATGTACATTCCTTTCTTAATCTGAATTAGATCTAATTGGAATAATAGTAATCCTCTTATGAATGTGTAACAATATAATATAATAAGCAAATTTGAAAGATACAAATTGCCTAAATTATCAAACAAGACCCCAAATTCTGGAGTCCCAAATCTCCATGCCAATGGGTCTTTCCATTTGATGTCCTCACTTGCCTCTGATTGATGTGGTCTCTCTCTCTCTCTCTCTCTTCCACTCATATATTGAGGTGCTAATCTCTGAACATGGGGAAGACACCCCTTGTAAAGGGAGCATAGGCAATATTAGGACACATCCCTGTCATCTTGGAAATCAGGAAAACAAGCACTTCAAAGAGAAGGTCTTCATTCCTTTCCAGTTATACCCTCTCTACACTCAACTTTGTGTCATGAGCGTGTAACATTTGGTAACTTAAAACATTCCCCTCATGTTAGCAATTCCGTTCCTAGGCATCTGCCTCCAACAGGTGCCCTCCTGTACAGGTGAGTGTCAAGTGTGTATTCAGGAACGACCACTAATGCACAGTCTATGATAGCAAAGTGCCGGAACAGCTAAACGCCCCCCAGTAACCGGCTGGTCGTGCCCTGGTACTACGTCTGTCTGTGACACGCACAGTCCTCGAATTATTAGAGATGGGATCTGTCTCTGCACCCGCGCGACACACCCTGCACACTCACCTTAGTCCCAACTCCTGCATTCTGGAAAAGAGAAGTGTGGGTAAAGGAGGAGGAGGGAGAAAAGAGAGAGAGAGAGGAAAGAGCTCAGCACTCAGAGGCAGGTTCAAGCCTGGAAGAGAAGGGCGAGATTTATCCTCGGCCCTCCGGGAACAGTGCGGTGAGTGGGCTCCTGGGTGGCGGGGGCAGGCTCGTGCTCACAGGGGCCTTGTGCACACGTGGGGGTTCTGTGAGCAGCCACACCTCAGCTCCAATAGTCAGTCTCAGGCTTCCGAGTACTCGGTAAAATCGCTCTGAAAGTTGCGCCCTGTGATTTCCTATAGAAAGGAGCTAGGAACTAAACCGCTGCTTGCCAGGCTTCTGCATAAACCCCATTCCTACTCACCTCGCTTATTCACAGAATCGACCTCCAGTGAAGGAGCACCACGGAAATCCTGCACGTGAAGACTTCTGTGAACAAAAGGCATCAACTAAGCATAATTGTAAGAAAAAACCAGTCAGTTCATCTCCTCATACCGTCTGAGAGGATGGCAGCAGGACACCATAAAAAATGTTCAGCCTAGGGCGGCGCCTGTGGCTCCGTGGGCAGGGCGCTGGCCCCATGTACTGAGGGTGGCAGGGTTCAAACCTGGCCCCGGGGCAAACTGCAACCAAAAAATAGCCGGGCATTGTGGCGGGCACCTGTAGTCCTAGCTACTCGGGAGGCAAGAGAATCACCTAAAGTCCAGGAGTTAGAGGTTACCAGGAGCTGTGACGCCATGGTACTCTACCGAGGGTGACAAAGTGAGACTCTGTCTCTAAAAAAAAAAAAAAATGTTCAGCCTAAACTGGGAAAGATTCTCCAATGTATTTACAATAATATTTAAAGTAGAAAAAGAAGCAGGTGCACTTTGTTTTTAGGTTTCAATATCCTAAAACAAAAACCTGCTTTGTTTGTGTTTTCAATATCCCAGAAAACAAAATTAGAAGATGGTATAATCTTTATCATAAAAGGAAAAAAAAACCACCTGCCCCTCCCCAAAAAAACCAATATTGACCCAAAAATAAATAAATACATAAATAAAACCAATAGTATTGCTTATGATGAACTTTTGTTTTAAAAGGAGGTCCAAAACAAAGCAGGAGGAATCACCCTACCAGACCTCAGACTATACTATAAATCCATAGTGCTTAAAACAGCGTGGTACTGGCACAAAAACAGAGAGGTAGATGTATGGAACAGAATAGAAAGCCAACAGATAAATCCAGCTACCTACCGTTACCTTATCTTTGATAAACCAATTAAAAACAGTTACTGATTCTTATCACATTAAAAGGAAACGCTGAGAGCCTAGAGACGTTTTGTGACTTGGGGCAATCCCCCAAGTAACTCAGGGTTCCGGAATGAGATAAGATCAGTCACTCACTAGTAAGCAGGTGTTAAACATTGATGCTTGGTACTTCTTCATGGGGGTTATGAGGAAAGAACACAAGGGGAGAGAGCAGGTGGCAATCCTTACACATGCAGCCCTCACATGTAATTACCTTAACTCTCCACACCTATTGTGTATAACCTTAATAAATAGCCGTTGTGGAGGGGGCTCTAGGCTACCCTGCACTTAAGGTTAGTTTGTCTCCTGCAAGTTTGTACTTCTAATCTGTGTCACGCCCGGTTCCTTCCAGCAGCGACGGAGACCAGGGTCTTAGGAGTCACGACAATATACCATTTCCCCTATGAAGTCTTTCCTGCATCCCCCACCAGAAATAATGTCACTGTTCTGAATTCTGCTGACAATGTTTACCTTCTAATGTGTCTTATCCTAAAGTACATACATGTTTTATCTCCCCACTAGACAGGAGTCTCCTTAAAAGTGGAACTCATACCCTATCCACTTTTCTCTTCCTCAATAACACCTTCTGCTTGACCTCACTAGCCAGTAATAAATGTTGAAGGATGAACAAATAAAATGGCCAAAAAAAAAATGTAGCCTCATCACAGAGCACTTCACTCAAATTCAGGAGACACACTTGCCATATGGCAGGGAGATCCCATCCATCTTTCATGCAAAGAGCATATTCCTAGGAGTGAATAAAACATGAGACACAAGGCTGTGCTGTGTTTTCAGTCTACAAGGAGGTATCTATATTCTTACAAATCTCACCAGGTAGGACCTAAAGGACAAAAAGTACCATTTTCTCTACCAAGGGCAACAAAGTGAGACTCTGTCTCTAGAAAAAAAAGGAAAAAGTACCGTTTATAGCATGGTCCCTAAATTTAAGTCAAGTATTTCTTTAGGTGCTTAACTGAAGAATTATTGCCTGATTCATTGCTGTAAGAAAAACATATGATACCAGACTGAGATGTATTCAGTTCAAACACGGGGCCTCCCTAAGAAATGCTAAGGGATAATTTTGACCTCAGGTATTATTTTAATCACTGGCCTTTGAACTTAACATTGACATAACGTGAGACTAAATTTTCTGGACTATGGGACCACGTGCTATCTACCTTTTATCCTCCATGCCTGGTAGACTATCTGGAAGCCTACAGGTGTTCAGTGAGTAAGTGTGCTGCTGAGCTGAGCTGAATCTAAGTGCCGCCGAAGCACTCGCTCTGGTGCAGGTTAGAATTCTGAGAAACCCTTGACAAAAATGAGATGTGCATGGATTAAGTTCCATTCATGTTAATAGGCTGCTCCTAGCCTTTCTGGTATCAGACAGCTGGGAAGTATAGTTCAAGTTCCTCAGTCTCTATTCTTCTCGTCTCTTCCTTCATACATTTTCATTTCCCCGCTTCCAACTAACGTCTATTCTTTAAATATCTGAACTGTCAGAGCCATGTGCAATCAGTTCAGATCCCAAATTTGTGAGATAATATACGTTTCAAGCTTTGTAATATTGACGCCGTTCTGTGTGTAAAAAAAGAAATCATTAAAAACTACTAAACTCAGGCTCGGCGCCTGTGGCTCAATTGGCTAAGGCGCCAGCCACATACACCTAAGGTGGCGGGTTCAAATCCCCAGCCCGGGCCTGCCAAACAACAATGACGGCTTCAACCAAAAAATGGCCAGGCGTTGTGGCGGGCGCCTGTGGTCCCAGCTGCTTGGGAGGCGGAGGCAGGAGACTCGCTTGAGCCCAGGAGTTGGAGGTTGCTATGAGCTGTGATGGCATGGCACTCTACCCAGGAGGGCAACTTGAGGCTCCGTCTCAAAATAAAAAAAAAAAAAAACTACTAAACTCAGGCCAACCACCAAAATACCAAGATCTAGCTGTAGTAACAAACACCACACACAATCAGTGGCTTAATATAACAGCTATTTATTTTCTCACAGTTCTGGAGGCCATAAGTCCCAAATCAACACCAGTGGAGGAAAATTAAAGTACCAGGCGATCCGTGCTCCCCGAGGAGGTTGCAGGGGAGGACCCACCCCTGTCCCCTTGTAGCTCACAGTGGCTCATTGGTGTATGGCTGCATCACTCCAGTCTCCAAGGGCAACAGCTTCACAGATCATTCTCTCTCTCTCTCTGCTTTGTCCTCATGTCACTGTCCCCTCAAGTCTGTGTCATCTCACTCTGACTCCTGCTTCTAAGGATACATGTGATGGCATTTACAACCCACCTGGAATCACTCCACCTCGAGATCCTTAATCGCATCTCTGCAAAGACATTTATCGGTTTCAGGGGTTAGGACCTGGTATCTCTGGGGAACCTAATTCAGCCTATCACACCTTCTCTACAAAAGTTGAGAAATTTAAGAATATCCCGGAGGTTCCAAGTACTGGGCCTTTGCTGGGATTCAGTAGTAGCCAGTGATATGTCAATTGGGCCCAAGTTTATTTTTCTGCTGCCTCCATCTCCTGCCAGCAAATTGAAGAGATTTGTTCCCTTGAATATACAGATAAATCTCATCTTCCATGAGCAGGCTTGGCTCATGTGCCCACCATGAGGCTACCCTGAGGCACATGCCACATCCCCAGCCAAACAGAACCAATTTCACTCATGATTAATACAAACTTGACTCCAAAGCAGTGGTTCTCCACCTTCCTAATGCCCCGGCCCTTCAATACAGTTCCTGTGGCTCACAACCCCCAGGTTGAGCACCGCTGCAAAGACTCAGGGTATGAGGGAGGAGGAGCGGTGGAATTTATCATACGCAACAAAATTTCACTTTAAAAAATTCCTCCTGAGACACAGCTGTTCTCCTCCTGATTCACTTCTGCTCTAGTCACCAAATGCTTCATCACCCCTCACTCCTTTATTCTGAAATCTTCCCTATTGTCACAAGGAACTGAATCCTGAAACCAAGCTTAGAAATTCCAGTCAGCAAAACCAAACCCTGCAGTTGCCTAAACCCACCGTCACCTCAACGATTCATTTGGCAAAGAGCTTCTGGTCCCTGAGCATCCCTCTGACGCCTTAAACTCAGCCAGGAGTCTATCAGCGTGCCACTCGACCCCACAGCTCTCCCAGGAAAGGAGACTACAGCTGAGTAAAATGAGAGCGTTAACAAGAAAATCATGACAGCTGTGGCTCCTGGTCTGTCCCTCTCTCCACTGTCCTCAACATCTCCTGGAGAAGCTGAGAAAAAGGACGAACTCCCCACTGCCTCAAAAGCTCTGTGTGCATGTCAAAAGTTCACACAACAAAGGAATATTTATTTTTGTTTCTCTCAAAATACTGCCCTAGTTTTTTTGTCATCACAGTCCCTAGTAAATATCTGTGTGGCAAACACTTTTTCTTTTCTATTTAGGCTACATAAGAATTAAGAAAATTTAAACCAAAAAAGGTTAAAACATTTCTTCTGGACATTTTCTTTGATAAGGTGATAGGTTTCCAAAAATTTTCAAAAGTCCTCTCCAAATATTCCTGGCAGCATTGTGAAAATAACAGAATCTTGGAATTATTCCCTGCACTCAATTTAATATCTAATTTATAAGTATCTGGAAAGAGCAATGTAGCAAATCAACACTTTAGAAACCCACAATGGAAAGAGTTTCCCTTCTCCTTGTACAGGAGGGAGTCACTTCCCTCAGCTCTCTGACACATCTACACTTTTTGTAAGAAATAAATTAGCTGAAATACCAATAGGTCCACCAGCTAGCACAGAAGATACAAATATAAGTGAGACTGTCCTTGCCACCGAGAAATATTCAGGATGGCAGAGCACAATGACTTTATCAGTCTACTCCATGTTAACCAAAAGCACAGTCATATAACACAGTGCTTAACAAATCATTTCACTGGAAAACTGTTTTCATCCTCTGTTTCAGGTCCAAACTGTTTCCCACAAAGGTTGCTATACTCTTATGATCAGGTAGTTCGAGAATCCAGATACAGTTTCATTCTGTCCCCCTGGGTAGAGTGGCCTGGCCTCGTAGCTCACAGCAACTTCAAACTCTAGGGCACAAACGATTTCCTTGACTCAGCCTCCCAAGTAGCTGGGTCTACAGGCACCCGCCACAATGCCCAGCTATTTTCTTTAGAGATGGGGTCTCACTCTTGCTCAGGCTGGTCTCAAACCCACGAGCAATCCACACACCATGGCCTTCCAGAGTGCTAGGATTTCAGCCCTGAGCCACGGTGCCTGGCCCATCCTAGCATTTTTTGACCAGATTCTCCAAAACGTCTACCTCAGAAATAACAAAAGTAGGTCATTTGTTGGTTTTTAAACCTATTGGCGGATTGGAAATAGTGCCCTATTCTCACAAAAGGACAAACAAAGAAGGGCAAGAGGTAGAGAAAGAGAAAACAGGAAGAGAAGAAAGGAAGGAAAAATGAAAAGCTGTTGGGTATAAAAGGATTAACTCAAAAAAAGACAGCAGTTAATTACAAAAGTCATATGTATGAAACACATTTATAAGCCTAAATTCTGCACTAAAAAATAACTAGATTCAACCTGAATTCCTCCCTGAGTCTCCTCAGAGCGTCAGAGATCAGCAGACACCAGCACTGCAAAGAAACACCCCACTCTGATGCCCAGCCAGAGATGAGGTGGAAATAAATGGAGGCAAAGCAGAGCCACACCAACCACCAACCCAAGACTGTCCCACAGTGGAGGAACCCGTGCCTGCCTCTCCCCAGGGAGACTCGGCCACTGCTCTTTGGTTTGGCCTTGTCAGAGGACGTTTTTAGCTTTTCTGAGTCTCAGATCCTTCTTCTCTAAAATTGGAAAATTCATCATACCTACCTCACCAAGTGGTAATGAGTATTCAATGGAGAATTCTGGTTTTGTTCTTTAGTCTCTCTTATCAACTGTGTACATGTCTACCAACAAATCATGATTATACAATTGCGAGGCTAAGTGCAAGCTACTTTGTGAAATTTCAGAGGTGGCCACGTTTTCCTTAACCTACACCCTAAGTGCTCAGAGCCCTTAGACCTCTGCAAACTGTAATGCTATGTCCTGGAGTCTGTGGACAAGCCTGAGATGGAGTGGGGCCAGCCACCCGGGGAGAGGAAGAGGCGTGCGCCGAAGACTGTGGACATTTCTGACAATCTGAAAAATGAAATGTCTTTGGCTTTTCACTCAGCATTCCAGAAGCTGCGCCTCTCAACAAGGACGTGGCACTCTTGGCGGCTGACAGCTTTCAGACGCAGAATATGTGAAAAGGCTATTTCTATTCTTACAGGGGAAAAAAAAAAATCTGATGCCTGGTGACAGAGGCGGCATCCGGGAGCAGGAGGGCCGCCTGCAAGGCCCTGCGATTTGCTTGCCCGCAGTGAAGGGCATTGGCGAAGACAAAAGGTATTTCCCTTCTGCAGCAACGGAGAAATCCATCTGTTCCCCTGCGCAGCGCCGGGAAATCCTTCCCGAAGGAGCCCTGCTGCCAGGGTTCCCTGGAAACCCTCCCCAGACGCGCGCCCACACGCAGCAGCCGCAGGCGGCTCCCGCCCGCCTTTGTGTGTTTTTCCTTTTTAGGGCTCCATAGAGCTAAGCAGAGAACTACGCCTGTGATTTAAAACTAGCGGGAGGGTCTGCCTTCCAAGCTGTCAGAATTTTTTATTATTATTGTGATGATGATTTCAACCCTAGGACAGCACGGGCTGCCCCGGTTCAGATACAGACACAGACAGAGATGGCATCTCGCAGAGAGGCCAGCGGGAAGGGGAAGCTGGCCGGAGCGGTCTGCCCCCCACCCCCGCGCCAGCGGGGACCCTCCAAAGATTGCTAGGAAACACGGGCTGAATAGAGAGAGGGCTGCTGGGCAGGCTGCTGCCCGCCATCTGCTCCGCCCATGGCCAGGTTTCTCGGAACTGCAGCCAAAGTGACAGCTCTGGGCACCCCAGGCAGGAAGGAATTTCCTCTCCCTCCGGCCGCAGAAGGGAGGGGAAAGAGAGCCCGATGACGCAAGGCAATGGCAAGCGGGGAGAAACGGTGATCCTTTCCTCTGCTGGGGGCCACCCAAGGCACAAGTGCCCAGCCCCTCTGTCTTTTGAAAGCTTCTACAGGCACGCCCAGGAACACCCACAAGCTTCTGTACTCTGAAGCTTTGGGCACACAGAAGCCGCACCACGCCTCCCGCTCGCAAAGCTCCGCTCTCTGTGCTTTCCCTGACCTGGTTTGTGTTTTTTTGGAAGGCTGCAAGGCTTTCTGAAATAAATTAGATGAGCCCCAGGTTTGGCCACTCAGATCAATCTCTTGCAATCAGCCTGTGCCTTCTCAGCTGAGACTAATATCTGTAAAAGTGACAAAGGCCCAGCAGCACCTGGCAATCTTGTGGGAGGCCCACACACGAGCCGGGTAGACAGTGGCGAGTCCTTCCCTGACCTTTAGAAGCCACCGGCTTGTGTCCTGAGTCACGGTGCTGAGTGCCACATTCTTCTTCCTTACCATGCTGCAAATGTTATTAATACTCCAGAGAGGTGAGAGCCCTGAGCTCGGGTATTTAGAGACAAGAACGGGGTGGCAGCGCCACCATTCTCGAGCCAACAGAATTGCAGGAGAGAAAGTTTTTTTTAAAAAAGTGTGGACTAAAAGTGATCTTTTCACTAATACCTAAATGAAAACTTTTCCCCCTTCTCTCTGAACTGCGGGAAAAAAAATAAGTCACGTGTCTCACTTTATAACTACCATCCAATCAAGAAGTAGAGTTTTACTGATTATCCATTGAATTTAATCAATGCAAGCAATTGATCTGGATATGCCAGTTTATAAGAGTACAGCAGAGATTTTCAACTTTTTGGTCTCCAGAATTCTGGTTATCTACAAAGATTAGAATAGCTAGTTGTATAATGGACAGGTCTGCACTTTATCTGATTCTGTGTAGACATAGCTTTCCGTGCTACTGAAGTGCACTGATAAAATAACACAACTTCCTCCTGCGTTCATTCTTCTACAGAAACTACAATTTCGGTTCCACCACTGTAAGAATAGTATATTTTTGTACGAGTAGCCATGCCCATCTCCAGCCCATTGTAGTTTGTGATATATGACATAAAACCTTTTCAAAACTGAGGCAAAGTCTCTGGGCCCAGAAGCCTAAAAACCGGCATTCCTGTCACAGAGTAGACCAGACTGGGAATGTTCCACCCAAGCCACAGATTCACAGGACCATGAGTCATGTGGGTAGGCACAGGGGATGACTAGCTCTTTAGGACACAAAACACCACAAAATAGGAAGCAGTAAGTCCGGGAGAAATGTCCCTCTCAAAATACATCATGAACAGGAGGAAATGCCAGTGAAACATTTGCAAGACATTAAACACAAATTTCCTCGCACAGAGAAATACCTCATACGATGACATTGAGAGGATATTGCGTATTCCCCCATATTGCTTGCTCTGAAATGAAAAGCAATAGTATTTTCTAAATCTTGACAAGCCTCATTCAGCCTCATCATTCCAATGATCCGTATGTTCCAAGTGAGGAAATCAGACAATCGTAGATGTGAACACAAGAGAGGGTGTGCAGATCACCCAACATGCTCATTTTAGACATAGGGGAGAGGCCAGAGAAGCAAGGAGACTTAGCACAACCGTCAGAGGAGTTAACATCAGGCCTCAGACTGGAGCCCAGTCTACTGACACACCAGGTTTACTCTGAAAACCACCTTACCTCTTTCTGCTGAGGCTTGTGCCGTCTCACACATCTCAGGCTGAAGGGACCAGCGGTGGGCAGGGAGATGTTATCTGCCTTGTCTACCTAAGCTGTGTCCACTCTCTAGGCCCTCCACAAGCCTTGCCTGCCTGGTATGCCACCTCCGTCTCCCTCTCTCCCATAGCACTGGGGATTATTGTTCTCTGTACTGTCCCGTGTCTCAGATATTGTCATCAGCTAAAAACCTACGTAACTGCTACCATAAGACGTAGCCTTTCTATTTTACCTCCTGCTTTATTCCTCCTCCCTTCCCCTCCTGACTATAAGCTCCTGGAGAGCAGATAGTGTTTTCATCTGGGTCCTGAAACCTCACACAATGCCCAATCAACAACACGTGTTAAATAAACAGAGCGTTGCTATCTAACACCTGGGGAGCTATTTCCGTTTTCAAGACATGGGCTTTATCTCTCAACCCCTACATGATTTCCAGTTCCTTGACCTCGCAGAGTCTTTGTTTTCTTTTAGGTCCTACAATTATTAGGGTAGGCAAGGGAAGGAGATGGAGTGAAACTCGGGGAACTGTTGGGTGCATGCTTTAATACCTCAAATTCAAGAGTCTTGAATTTCCCCGGCCCTGTCTGAATTCCGCCACTTCCTATCTGTGTGACACAGACATGGAGATGTGCAGGACTTCTCCACTCTATGCTATGGTGCAAAGATGGCTCTTACCCTCCAGGTCGCTCTGGAGAGGACCCACAGCTGCTGCTGAAACAAGAGTGGGCTCAGGCTGCTGGCTGTCCCGGAGGAAAGGGCCCACCGATCCTCAGCCCTGGGAGGGCAGAGACCAGCCGCTAAGGAGGGAAGCTGCATGCAAGGCCGGGTGTGGGTCATTCACTCCCTCGTCCCAACTTCCCTGATCCTTCAGCAAACGCCAAGGAACAACCTTATGCAGGAGGAAAGTTGGAGAACGAAGATGTTTCGTGATATTTCAAGAGTAATTTCTCTTCAAATCCCACATGATCTCACTTCTATGTGAAACCTAAAAAAGTCAAACTCATAAAAATAGAGCGTGGAATAGTGGTTCCCGGAGGCTGGGGGGTGGGGGCGAGGGAATGGAGAGATGCTCCTCAAAGGGTCTGCAGTTTCGATTAGAGAGAAAGAGTGAGTCTCTGTGATCTGCTGTGCAACACGGAGACCACAGTTAACAATACTGTACTATATGTTTTAAAATTGCTAAGAAAGTAAATTTCAAACTTATCACCACAAAGCCAGGTGATAGAGATGTTAATTAGGTTGACTCATTCCATATTTTATACATGTATCAAAACAGCACATAAATATATATAGTTATGGTTTGTCAGTTCAAAATAAAAAATAATTTGCCTTCAGATTTACCCATGATCTTATTTTCCTTTAGACTATTTTGGGTCAAAGGGTCAGAAAAGGATAATGCACATAACTGCCATCATCTACTGAGCTTCCTATGGGTAGACACTTTACTAAGTACATTACATATAATGTTTTAGCTCACTCAATAAACCCACCAGTTCTGCGAGTTGGGCATTATTTTCTCTCTTGTACACTAACAGGCACAAAGACATGGGTAACTTGTCTCAGACCCCACAGCTAACAAATGGGAAAGTAAGAATTTCCACTCTGTCCTTCTGACTCCAAACAAATCAACCCCTACCAAATTATATCCTTTGCAATTCCCCTTAAAATAAATGTCTGAGAGTACCATGTTAAGAAGAAAGGCTTCAGAGAAAACAATACTTTTAACAGCTAACATTAAGAAAGAGAAATAGAAAGATAAAATATATGTAGTTGTGGAATATGAAAATTCCTACATAAATAACTGGGGGAAAGATTCAAAACAGTACTCTAAAATCATTTCCTTCCTTACCAACAGCAAGCACTTTACTACTATCAGATAAAATCTTTTAGTACTAAAAATATTCAAAACTACTTTTTAAATTAAAATTAAATTGTACTATAATTAGGTAGAACTTTATATTTGGAACCCACAATCAGTATCCAACTACCAATCACTATAATATTGAACCAAATCAACAAATATTTATTAACTATATATTATGCATAAAAAATTAAGAGATATATAACCTTAAAAGGCTTAAGCACTCATTGGGGGAGATTAAGCCATAAACAGAGATATTCAAATAAAAACTTAACATACTATCTAAACTTCAACAAAACCTTGGCATGAGGCAAGCCTTTGCTGCAAATGAGTTGTACAGAAAATAGCCACCGAAGTAATTCAGAAGAAGAAATAATTCAGGTTAGACTTTTCCTTAAAGTTGAAAATTGAGCTGGATTTTGAAAAATGAGAAGGCAGAAAGACAGGGAAGGCATTAAGGGATGTGAATCTGTTTGAGGAAAATCTCAGTGGTTGGAACACAACAGACATATTTTGGCAATTATTTTTTTGCACAAACCATTCTTGGGAAATTTACCCAGAAAAGAAAATTGGGGCTAAATCTTATCTGGCCAATAAGCTAGAAAGAATATATTATAGGATTGTTGTAGGTATTGAATGATTGAAGGCTGTGAAGTGCTTTCAAACAGAATCTAACAGAGTGGGATGAATAAATGGCTCAGACAATGCTAAATTCAAAGCCAAGGTCCACCACCAAGTAACCTGAAGCACATTACTCACTTAAACTTTGTTTTTCTACCTGTAAAATGAGAATGAGAACACTCCTACTTCAGAGATATATTAGTTATCTATTGCCATTGACCAATTATCCAAAACTCTAAAATTTGCAACCTATTCTCAAAAGCGTCATCTCACCACTTCTGCTGTGTTCTTTTTATGATATGCAAGTCAGTCACCCCCAAGGGAAGGGGACACACGAGGGTACAAATACCCAGAAGACGGGACACCTGGGGGTATCTCCCAGTCTGCCTCCTACCACAGTGGAGTTGCTATGTGGAATAAGGAGATCATCCCTCTAGGTGGTTATCTACGCACACAGTAAGTAGTCTGTAAATTTTAGCTTTTCATTAAATGATATGCACATTCTATAGGCTGAAATGCTTGTGAGAATTTTAGAGCTAGAGAGGGACCTAAAGTATAGTTTCTGGAAGGCTAATTTTATATGAATAAAAGAATACATTAAAATGGGACAATTTAGAGGCAGAGAGAACTTGGTATAAGGCCATCAGTCTGTTAATGACCGTCTTAACAAAATACACCCAAGGCATAGGAAAGGGAGTATTGAATAGTAGTTAACAGCATGGATTTTAAAGTCTGACCATTTGATTTCAAAGCTCAGAACTTCCATTTACTAGTTGATGAACTTGGATTAAAACACACACAGACACATATATATATACCCCAAATAACCCGTCTGTTCTTAAATTCCTTCATCTGTAAAACAAGGATAGTGATCGCACCTATCTCAAAGTGTTGGCATGAGGACTGAATAATATACCTCCTTGTAAGGATTAAGTCCTTACAATAATGCCTGGCACAGAGGAACCCTCAATTAAACTAGGTAGTATTAATAGAAAGGAAGGAAGATGGCAAAGTTTCCTATGAAGAACATTTTATGTACAGAAGATACTGAAATCATTTGTTGACTAAATCATCATTAGAAATGGATATCTCTAGTGACTGATGAAATATTGGGATAAGAGAGAAGGAGAAATCAAGGGTGGCTTTAACATATTGCCCCCAAAAGTAAAATTATCATAACAGAAGGGATCAGAGGGTGCAAAGTAGGGAGGCAGAGGAAATGTTCAGCTTTACAGATGTTGAGCTGAGTTGCTTTGGCCCTGTGCTCCCAAAGCATGCTGCCCCTTACAACATCCTCACTTGCTAGGCTAAAAGCTCTGTAAGAGCAGGGACCATGTCCCTTTTGTTTCAATCTGTCAATATTCCCACATTCCTGACCTATAGCAGGTGCTCGATTAATATTTCTTGAAGAAATGAATGAATAAGCGAATGAGAGGGGTAAAGGTCCTGATAAGCATAGAAAGACTAAGACTTCATACGCAAATCCATCTTGGGCCAACCTTTTATTTTGCATCATGACAATACTTTGAGTTTCTATACTTCTACTACATTTCAATAAATGAATACTTGAAATTAGAGTAGTTTGGGGCATGGGGTCCAGCCATATTAGGACATGAAGAAAAGAACCAAAAATTAACCAAAACTAACTCCCTTCCCACTGGGGTAGATGGAACCTCTGGACCATAGGTGATTAGAAGTGCCTAGAAGTTAGGTTTTATTAAGAAAATACCAGTTACATCTTACAAGGGTACATGTGAAATTTAGTAGGTATAGAATATAAATGTCTTAACACAATAACTAAGAAAATGCCGTGAAGGCTATGTTGACCAGGTTGATGAAAGCATTTCAAATTGTATGTAAAACCAACACATTGTACCCCATGATTGCATTAATGTACACAGCTATGATTTAATTAAAAAAAGAAGAAGAAGAAGAAAGAAAATACCAGTTACAGCACTGGAGTCAGTATCACTGCCATCTAGTCCACCTCCGGCTGCAAGCCCAAGTGCACCACCACCTAAATCAGCCAACACAAAACCTTGCTTCTGAGGAGTAGAAATTTTCTAAGATGAAGACAGCAAAGATAAGCCTCTTGTTAAGATTTCACAAATCACAAGTTGGAATAAACCCTCAGGAATCAACAGCTACTCATTCACTCATCAAATATTTGGTGATCTGAACACTTAGTCCCATGGGTATAAAAGTTAGGTGCCCTTTTTTAATAGCTGAAGACTTTAAGAGACCCTGTGTTCTTTCAACCTGTTTAAGTCCCGAAGCTGCTCCCATGGCATTCGCAGTATAATTTCTATTAACGTTAGTCAGAATCAGTGTCTTTTGCCTGCACCCGAAGAACACTGAATGAGTCCCCACTGGAGTTGTCTTGGTGGAAATCCCTGAGAACGCCCTAGGTCGGTGAATTGAATTTCTCTAAATAGTCCCTTAAGAAACCACATTACTCTTCTGTAGCTTCCTGGGAGTTTACTGCTGCCTCTGCTGAGATCGCTCTGAGGATGAGCTGCAACTCTTTATTGGAAATAATGGGCAAAGTAAAGAGTTTGGCAGCCTAGCACTAAAGCTAGTGTTCATTAGGGTAACTCATTTACCAAATCCAGTTAGAGCGAGATTCCTGCTCAGTAATCTTTCTAATTTTCAGACTAACGTACATCAGCCCACCCTACCTCCCAACTAAGAAATGGATGTCATCTAAAGAATTTTCTTTTCGCCACAATAAACCTATCTTAACTAGTGTAGTCCTCAAAGCCCTCACCTGCCGACACAGGACTTCTGCTCCCTGCAAAGTCTCCCACATTTATTTCCGAGAAACACCATGGCATCTTCTCACAAAGCCGAGGATTAGGTCCTGTTAACCACCATGTAAATACTGCTTCAGCTTTTAATCACTACCACAGAGACCACTGGGCAGTGCTACCTCAGTTATGCAAGACCAGACATTTCTACCACTTGGCACCACCCTACCAAGGCCCGGAGCTGCTTGGTAACCTGGGCCATGTATCTGGCAGCTTTTACACGACCAACCTCTCTCCTACGTAAAAGCATCAGGTCTACATCCCCAGGGCAGGGAGGAAACAGGTGATGAATAGCCTCTAGGTAGGACTCAAGTTCTTCCTTCCCTTAGGATGAAGAGTCCTGTTCCAGCATCACCTCAGTCCTGCGTATAAATGTCCTCCTGGCCTGTGGCACCTGCCTTGCGGGTATGCTCAGACCTGACCAGCAGTAGGCATTCTCTTGTCCAAAGTATGGGGCCCTAGTGCTCCAAGTTTTTATCAGAATCAAGGGCAGGATAAAGAGAATTCCAATCTACCCACAAAGGAAAACTTAATACCTACATTTTAGAAATTTCAATCCCACATGCCGATATAAAAATGTCAGCTATGGCTCGGCGCCTGTGGCTCAATCGGCTAAGGCGCCAGCCACGTACACCTAAGGTGGCGGGTTCGAATCCCCAGCCCAGGGCCCGCCAAACAACAATGATGGCTGCAACCAAAAAATGGCCAGGTGTTGTGGCGGGCGCCTGTGGTCCCAGCTACTTGGGAGGCAGAGGCAGGAGACTCACTTGAGCCCAGGAGTTGGAGGTTGCTATGAGCTGTGATACCATGGCACTCTA
>CAUYQV010005804.1:0-19252 GCA_963574575.1 Galagoides demidoff
TGTGGTCCCAGCTACTTGGGAGGCAGAGGCAGGAGACTTGCTTGAGCCCAGGAGTTGGAGGTTGCTGTGAGCTGTGATGCCATGGCACTCTACCCAGGGGGATAGCTTGAGGCTCCGTCTCAAAAAAAAAAAAAAAAAAGAGCCACTGGAAATATCAGGGACTGGGGGCATGGTTAGAGCTTAATCCTTAATCCTGGTTGGCTGGACTTCAAAGTTTTAGCTGACATACATGTTGTCTCTGCCATTAAAATGTACACGTATCCTGATGCCCTCCCATTGACATCACACCCGTAGTCCCAGCTACTCAAGAGGCTGAAGTAGGAGGACTGCCTGAGCCCAGGAGTTTGAGAACAGCCTGGGCAACACAGCAAAACCCCACCAAAAAAAAGGAAGAGAAGAAAAACCTCCTTAAACCCGTTGAGAATGGAAAGCAAGTTGCTAAAAATAATGACCCTGCTTCCCCCAACACACAGGAAAATCAACTGTACACAGCTGACATTACCGATGAGCTGCTCTGTGCTGGACACTGTGCTGGGCACGAGACAAAGGTGAGTCCCAGCCCTGCCCTGGAAGTTCTAATCGGTATTGGGGTTGGGGTGAAACTAACGCCCATGTTACAAATGACATTGTTCCATGAATCTACAGGAATGCAGTGGATATAGTCAGACCCTGAGCTTCTATGTTTTATAAAAACATGACTTTGTACGAATCACTTCTCCAATCTGGACCTCAGTTTACTTATAAAATGGAGGTGATGTCTTATATGACCTCCAAGGTAAACCCAATTCAAAAATATACCAATATTTACCCCTGTCAATGGGAGGGCATCAGGGTACCTGTACATTTTAATGGCATAGACAACATGTATGTCAGCTAAAACTTTGAAGTCCAGCCAACCAGGATTAAGCTCTAACCACGCCCCTAGTCCCTGATATTTCCAGTGGCTCTTAAGCACGGAAAAGTGATGTCCAGGCTCACACAGGACTAGCTGTGTGATTGTGGGCCAGACAGGGAGGAGGATGGGTGTTCTACAGGGCCTGGGGACTGGGCAACAGCTTGGAGAAGTAGCCAGAGGTGAGGAAGGACGCCGCCTGCCTCCGGTGAGAGTGAGTGGGTTACCCTCCCCCACGTCTCTGCCATATAACTCTTTGCCTGTTTGACACAAGTTTTACTTCTCAAGGCACTTCCTAATTTTTATTTTAATTTCATTCTGTTTAATAAAATGTATCCTGGATAAAGAGTGGGGCTTTGACTCAGGTGTGCTAGCACTGGTGACAGTGGTTCCTCACCATATGGCCAGCAAAGGACACCTCCACAAAGGGATCCACAAGGTCCTTGCTGTCACCCACAAATGCCTTGGTGACGTTCGCCATGATGCTTGAGTTCATTTTGGGCAACCCTTCTGCTTTGTAGAGTCTCACGTAGAATCGGGCCCAGGGTCTCTCTGATGGAAACCCTTGGGGAATCAGCAGGTTCCTTAGAGGAGACAAAAATAAGTTTTAAAAGCTCTCTCACTTGAAAAAAACAAAGAGAATAAAGAAACAACTTGGAGGCAGAAAGAGGATCCTGATAAGTGAGAAAAATCTGGAAAGAGTAGGGGACAGCTTCCTAGTGCAAATAATGGTGAAAGGTATGAAGAGAGGGAGTGCAAACTCGCCCAGGTCCCGGAATTATAGAATACACACCGTCTCCCACACTGTACCTCAGGAGAGGGGCATTTAAGTCTTCCCACATCACAAACCAGTGGTTGAAATTATAATTCCTTCAAAGAAAAATGTACTATGTTCAGAAAAACCAAATAAGCTTCAGAATAGCTTTCTATAATGAGTTACGACAGAGCAGATAGTTCTTGCCCTGGAAGTCGACCTCCTCAAAGCTACACCTTTGGTGAGATATATCTTGGGGCCTTTGGAAGAGCAGAATCCAGAGAACAGGCCATGAACTTGGCAGTTCCTGCACACCCATATGGAAAGGGGTGGGAGGAGGGGAAAGAGAGAAAAAGTTGGATGGACCCGTCTCACTTTTCTATTTGTTCCTCGGCGTCAGGGGTTTTAGGGGTGGCCTTTAAGATGTCGCCTTTCCCGGTCACACTGATATCACACTTCAGGTAGCCCTTGGTGCCGGTCCTGATGTCGCCAGGGTCTGTGAGCAGGGCCCACTTGTCGCAGAACTGATGGCCTGTCAAAGCAGCCCGGCAGCTCATATCACAGACATGCCCCACGGCCCACCCCGTCCCCTCTCGGGCCTCACAACCTCCCACACTCCCTTCCTCTGTGCCCCTGGGCAGTAGCTGGTCTCAGTTATTTCCAACCTCTAGCTGCCTCTTCTCTCTTCCTTTCTCTCTCTCCTGTCCCTTCCTCCCATTCTCCATCTGCCCTCCAACCCACCATGTGTATTTGGAATGCCTTTGACCTGGCAGAAGCCACCTAGATAAGACTCCCACATTGATCAGTTTGGGAAACATTAATGGAGGGTAGAATTCACTTATTTTTTTGCCCATAGACCATAAATGTGGCTCATAGATCTTTTGGCTTGGTCGGCACTGTGGGTCAAAACTTCAAGATCACTTATAAAATCTAGACTTCAGGCTAGACTTAAAAATTTATTTGTTCTGGCAATAACGGGTTTACATTTCCACTGGACAGCAAATGCTAAAGGAGCTGGTCGCCACTGCCCTTCTATAGGGATCATGAGTCCTCCTGTCCTATCTCCTTCCCTGTAGATTCCATCACTCCTTAGAGTTTCATCCCCAGGCCACTGTGCTCAGCTATTTCCTGCCTGGTCCCCTGTGAACGTGTGACTCAGAATCTTTGCAGAAGATAAGGGGCCTTTCATGGGATGATCTATGCTGTTGCTGGCTCTGTTGCTTATTCACTCTTGACCTTAAACAAATTACTTTAGCTCCTCTGAGTTTCACTTTGCTACAAATCAGGAATAGTAATCACTACAGCAAACCCTTACATGGAATGCTATTATGTGTGAGGCTCTCTACTAAGTACTGTATGTGTATTTTAACTTACTTAATCCTCGAACAACCCTATGAAGGAGGTACAATTTCGCCTCATTTCTTCAGCTGAGGAAACTGAGGCACAGAGACGTTAAGTCATTTGCCCAAGGTCACACACCAAGGACACAGCAGAGTAGAATTTGAACCCAGGCAACCTGACTCTAGACCCCATGTTCTTAGCTCCTGGATTCTAGTTTGGCAAAATTCAAGTAAGAAAAAAATAAATTGCTCAGAAGTAGACATATAAAATAATTTTATCATTGGATGGTAAAACCTTTGAGGGCAAGAGCTCAGTTTTATTGAGTGAATGGTTAGACGGAGGAGGGAATAAATGGGATGAACTCTGGGTGTTGCAAACCCAAGAAGAGTGAGAGAGAGAGGTGGGGAGGGGATGCGCTCTTACCAGGCTGATTGTACACAGTCCCCAGATCCACTTTGAAAGAGCCAATTAGAACACTTCCTATCAGCTTGTGGTGAAAGACCTGAGGAGAGACGGAGCAGCAGATCAAGCAGATTCGTCTTTAGGACAAGAGTCTTCATGGCCTTGCCCCTTGTCTGGGTTTGACTGTGCTCTGGAGCACAAAGGAGTCTGGGGGTAAAGGGCCTCCGGCATCTCTTCTTCTAGTGGCTTTTCAGCTAATCCTTTCTGCCTGACAACTCTCACCGCCTGGAAGTGTTCTTTAACCAAATAAACCCTAGCGTAGCCCACCCTGTAGTACCTACCTCTTCCTGCTGAAACTCTTCCCATCTTTCAACGCCTAGAGCCCATGTCACCTCCCCAAGCAGCCCTCATTGATCCTGCACAGCCAAAACTGCTGCCTTTATCCCTGAAACTCCCACAACACTTTGCTCACAACTTCCTCAGAAAACTCATCACATACTGTCTCGAGTCGTTCTGCACACGGACTGTAGCCGGAAGAAGGGAGGTGGTCATCCTCAGTGTCTGGTCTGACCAGGGGTCAGCAGAGTGCCCAGCGTGGCCACAACAGTTTATTTTGATGCTGATGCTCTCAGGACTAGGAAGTTCTAAAGGAAAGTGGCAAACCTGGCGACAGACCCAGGAGCCACATTGCACAAAGGACCAGGAGCAGTTTAACCTTTAACCCAGGAAAGAGAAAAGAAAATTGGGGGGTGGAGAAAGGGTGATGGGATCTTCGGTGTCTTTAAATCTTGGAAATGCTGCCGTCTAGAGGAGGGCCTAGGTTCGCCTCTGGATAATTCCCAAGTAACAAGATGAGAGATTTTAGCTCAATAGAAGAACCATGTTTATGACAGAACTTCCTAGCAAGGGAAAGGGATTTCCTAGTGTCAGTGACCCCCTGATTGCTGGAAATAATCAAATCATGCCCAAGAACCCCATGTCATAGAGGGAGTGGAGAGGAGGGATTCCTGCACCAGTTGGAATTAGACTGTACGGCCCCAGAGCTTCTTTTTTTAACTATAAAACCCTATAACTTAATTGAAACAAAAACAGTTTCCTATTGTCTTCTACCCACCATGTGGCCTTATTTCTAATAGATGTTCAATAAATATTTGGTAAATTAATGAATAGTTGATTGAAAGATGGGTGAATGAAAGTCTTTTGAAGCTTCTAAGTGGCTCCTTTTGGCAGAGGCAATGAGAAACAATAAATTCAACTGACCTCAAGAAAGGACAGCACTTCCCATTTTTCTCCCTGTCCAAACTTTCCACAGATGGTAGAACACTAAGGGGAAGTAGGGACAGCCTGGCTTGACGAGAGGAGCTATTTAAGGCCATGCACGTCATAAACACTCCAAAATCCTCCACCATGCTTATAGGTGCTAATGTGGTTTCCCAAAGACTTGAGAAAGAACAGAAGCCAGTCTTGAGTTCTCTTCTCAAGTTGAAGGTCCCAGCGGGCAAGATGGAATGCAAAACCCCCCAAACAAATCTTTAAATAACACAAAACTTCTACTCAAGTTATCCATCCGTTAGTCAAGTGCCAGGAAACCCTGGTGGTGTCAAGCATTAGATTACCAGGACTCTGGGGACGTTTCACACACAGAATGCTGACAGTCCTGCACACTTTGGGCCACCGTTAAGGAAACACTGGCTTTGGCGCTACGAGAGCGTATTGTCCCCACGGCATCTGCTTACAGCTCTCTTTCCCTTCTTCTCCGCTTTGGATTTATCTTGTGCACACTCACTTTTAGCTCATGAACTAGCAGAAAAGTTATTTCAAACATTCTCTTTTCAAGGGGAGTTTTTCTTTACAAATCTTTTGTCTATCTTTTTAAGCGTCTTTTAGAGACACCAAAGTCTTCGCTTCTTCTAAGTTAGAGGAAAAGGGATAGGCAATATGAGCTTTGATCCTCTGTCTAAAACTCCACATGTCCCGCAAACTGCCATGAAAATACAGTGATTAACTGTTCATGTGCAATCCAGATAGTCCCTTGGGATCCCACTATACAGCTGATCTCACAAACAGGTTGTTGCCTGAGCAATGGAACAGAGTCCTGGGCAATGTCCCAGGTCCAGAAATATCTCCTGCACCACTTGTCACCAGGCCTGAAATTCAAACTTGAAGAATGTGTGACTCTTGATGATTTTTCCTTCTTCAAGTGGCCTTGGAGTGGATAATATCATAACCTCACTACTACCTACGCCTTAACACTGGACTTTCCTGACACCCAGCTTTGGTTAGAGGGACCATATTATATGCAGTAGAAGCTCTGTTAGGTGACCACCCAAGGGACTGTAACAAACTAGTCAACATGCAGAGGTGGTCAACATAAAGATCTAGGCCTTACTGTACTGATATGTACATGGGATGCATGGCTGGTCTATGAAAATTAGGTCAACTTAAAAAGGTGGCCAGTGTAGGCAGGTGGGCAACTATGGGAGGTTCTATTGTATATATTTATATAGAGTAGTCAGTGGGTGATGGAAACAGGCAAGGAAGATAAAGGCACGAAAGGACTCTCCAAGACACGCTTTGTCTTTCTCACAATTCTGATTAGAGGTAGGTGTGACTGTTGAGGAAAGCATTCATCGGCTCTCCACACTTCCCATACTGACATGTAAAGTAGGAATTCTGTCTCTTCAGAGCTATTTGGAACACAGCACTTCCTCTCCAACCACTCCATTCCCACCCACTCATCCTTCTCCAAGGAGGAAGGGGCAGTTACTCAGTCTAGTGAGACAGATACTGTCCGTTGTCATACACTGGTCTCTGTCCCTTCACTGAATAGTGTGACATTTGTAATGATCCCATTTGCCCTGCCCTCTCTGTCAGTGTGGCTTCAATATGGGCAGTTTCCCTTCCCTCTACCATCCCCCAGGTAATGGGAAAACCTGGATAAGCACCTGGCAAGAGCAGAAAACTGTCTCTACTCATCAGACTAGATCTGTGGAGGCAGGAATTTCCCTGGCAGGGTGAGGAAGGGCCTGTACAGCAGACCCAACTCCCCATAGGCTGGTTCTGAGTTGCACTCAGAAGCAACTTTTAAAAATTCCAGTGGCCACAAGTTGTTCCAAATAATATTCGCTGATTGACCATTACCTTTAATAAGAATGATATACAATAGAACCTCCATAGTTGAACACCTCCTTACATTGACTACCTCCTTAAGTTGACCTAGTTTTCATAGACGAGACATACACCACATGTATCAGTTCAGTAGGCCTGGTTCCTTCTGTTGACCATCTCTGTATGTTGGCCAGATAGGTGGTCAACTCACAGAGATTGTACTGTATTTTTTTTCTTGATTCTTGTGCCTATTTCTCCATGCATTACCAACTAGGAGGGGAAAGGGGATGGTATAAGTGATCATTAGTGTGGATATCACCCAGAGAGAGAAACACTAACATTCACTTAATAAGAAGAAAAAAACCAACTAAAACTGGCAATCCATGAAGATGTCATTTGAAGCATAGGTTTCACATTCTCACACTGGCAAGCTGCACAATTTAATCCATAACTGCACTACAGTAACTTGTGACTTTCTTCCAAGAAGAACAAGTTTTCTTGAGATGGTTTTCCTTCCCAAACTCCTCTATACTAGTGATTTTAAGTCCTATCATTGGTTTCAAATTCACCAACCCTGTTGATTCTACACATTCCATGCTGAGTTTCCCTAGGGAGTTCCCAATGCCTTGAACCTCTCCCACCTTCCCCCAGCTACACCACCAATGGTATACTTACTGAGATTTTGATGATCTTGTCAAAAAGATGCACTTGGGGCCCAATGAAGTCGAAGACAAAGTACTGCAAAACATATAGGTCATTGTGGATATCAACTCCAGCCTTGCACCTAAGAACCCATTTCCTGAGTGGATGTAGGTCTGTGTTATTGTAACCAACTGAAGCAGAGTCCTCAATGGCACAAATATATCTGGCCATCCCCTAATGAAGATTTCTTATATTGTTTTCAAATTTCTTCAGTTATAAAGAAAAGAGGATACCATTAATCACAGCCTTGTATAGGACATGTGTGAGCATTTCTATAAAATGGACATGAGAAGTAGAATTATCAGGTCATGGATTATGTGCATGTAAATTTTTAATAGACAGTATGAAATTTCTTTCCAAATGGGCTAAGCCATTTTACATTCTCAGCAGCAGCATATAAAAATAGCCATCTCTCCATGCCCTTGCTAATACTTGGTATTGTCAATTCTTTTAATTTTTTTTTTTTTGGCTGATAATGATAGGTGAAAATGGCATATCACTGTGGTTTTGACTTGGAGTGACTTGAGCAAAATCTCATTTTCCCAGAATTTTTCAGTTTCAGACATCTTTGTTTGAAGAATGACTAAGGAGAGAATAAAAAGTATGGACATGGGAGATTTTTTAATATTAAGAAAGTGATTTATTTGGGGAATTGGAGAAATTATCTAGACCAGCCTCATATTTTAGCGATAAGAAGACTGAAGAATAAGGAATTTTAAAATGTTGCCTAGGTTCATTTTGCTAGTTATTACTGAGCCGGAGACAAAACCTTCATTGTCTTAAAGTCATCACATGAAGAGTTCAAGTGCTAGGTATTACCCCATCTGACTTGTGAGCAGATCCTTTCTAACTCCAGGTTTTATGATCCTGAGATGCAGAGAACTGGAGTGGTGTTTTGTTGTGAATGATGTGTTTTGGAGAAGATTGACCCCTTAGAAATGGACACAGCAGTAGCAAAGAAGGAACAGACCAACTGCTGACATCTAACAGCCTCCTTCCAAGGTCAAAACAGAAAAACCAAAATGTCAAAGTGAATAATGTCATCATATACCACAGAAGGAGACCTGCAAAATGGGGGTCCTCAGACACCAACAGAAGAGTCTGGTGGGTCCAGTGTCTGCTGTTTAAGAACATAGGAAGACATGTACAACATTGCAGGCCATTTTTCATATATATGTTTAAACTTTAAAAGAGTTTTTGGTACTCAAAATTGATGTGGAAAATTTACTTACACAAATTTTTCATTTTCTCTTAAGGCTGAATATACAAGGGCTGTGGGTTCCTTTGGGCCAACAAATCACTTTTAATGTTTATTGCCTTCTGCTGAGTTTCATGTTTCAGACTCAGCTGCCTCCTGCAGGCTCCCAGGACCTCAAGGCCCACACACATTTTCCCAGCCAGGAAATATCCCCCAGCCTCTATCATAGTGATTTTCAATCAGTGTGCCGTGAAAACTTTTAAAGACCATTAATTAAACTACTTTCAAAAGAATTTCAAAGCACAGTAAGTCTATTCTTTATTTTAATCTTTTTTTAAATCAATATAATTTAAGTGTTCCACAAAAGTTTTACAGGTTCAACTGTGCCATAAGATTAAAGAGGTTGAAAAACACTGCCCTGCTCACTGACTCCTTCCACATCTGATGACCTTTGGGCTTAACTTCGAGTCCAAATTTATAATAAAGGTTTTTAGTTCAATGTCTGTGTTTTTCTTGATTGTCTACTGATTACACTTGAGCCCAATTTAATATCATTTCGATTCAGGACTTGTGGGCATAATTATAATAATTAGCAGATCTGTCAAGCTTTGCAGTTTTAAAGCATTTTCATTCATTATTTCATATCATATCTGTGCTAGAAGCTGTTCTGGGTGTGAGGAATGGAGCAGGAAGGGAAATACTACTGACATTTTCACTCATGGTAAAAAAATCTCAAAGGCAGGAATGGGCAAGAGGAGAGGCGCTATCAGCTCCAGTGGGATCCGGGCGTTTTCTGTTCATTTCATTATCCAGGCTTTCCCTGCTTTCCTTTGCAATTATCACTACCATTAGGATAATAATTAAGAGTGTACTGAAAAAAAATTGTTTTATAAATTGTTATGTCAAAGTGCTTTCAGGGAAAATAGTCCTCCTATGCACCATTAGTTGGAGTATAACTTGTTAACCTTTCTGAAAAGCAATTTGATGAAATAAAAAATTTAAATATGCATATCTTGTGCCCAGTTATGCCACTGTAAGTAGTAGCAAAAGGTTGAAAACATTTAATATCCACTGGTGAGAGAATGGTTGATTAGTAAATTATGGTATATCAAGGCAATGGAAGACTCTTCAGCCATAAGGGCAAAATGAGATTAAACTATATGTCCTGATGTGGACTGGTCTCCAAGATAAGTTGCTTTGTGAAAAGAGCAAGGTCCAGTGTGGGGAAAATGTAGCATTTTTCCCAAATGGTAGCATTCTATACACACTGGACCTTGCTCTTTTCCTTGTATTTTGGCACATGCTTGGATTATCTCAGAAAGGCACACAAACATCTGTTCTGGTGAGAATGAATGGCTCCAGGAGGGGCCTGGAGAATTAGGGATCAAAGATTAGAAGGTAACATATTACTCTATCTCCACTGTGTTATGTTTGTCTCTTTTATCTTTTATTTTATTTGCTGTGTAATATCTGTATTGAAAAAAGAATTTAGTATGTTTAATACTCAGAAGATTCTGGCTTTGAGATTTTCCTTTACAATCTCTCCACAGCATAGAAAAATACAACTGGTTTACTTCCCAAGGCAGTACGCCTATTTCAGAACCAATAATGACCTTTCCAGGGTCTCTGCCAGGAAAATGAATGTGCACCTTCTCCCTAACCAATATTCAATACATTACGAATAAAAACTCAGAGCTTATCATGGATGAAAATGAGCTAATAAGAAATAAGAAAACAAATCTATTAAAAACGTAGCAATGAATTTAAAATAAGGAGGAATGCCTTGCCTCTCCTTCCAGTTAAGCTTTTGCTAAAAATTTTACAAGGCTGTATTTGTAAGGAGGCTCAGTGAGTTTGTTGTGGGTTTAACTGAGGAGCTGGGAGGGAGGGAGGAGGGCAGATCTTCTGGGTGACTGAAGGACACCACAGAAATGTGTGGAAGAGTATGGACGCGGACGCCGTTGGTGATCCCCGGGACTTACTTCATTGTAGAAGGGGCTGTTGGTTCCTTCCTTCACTGTGCTTTGCTTCTTCTCATCCCCGATCTCAATGGTCACAACAGGGTCGATGTTCTCACCCACCAGCTGCCGGGCTTCAGTGATGGTGATGGCAATCTACAACACAGAGCCCAGTGGGTGCCATTCTGGTCGTGCCCATGGGAAGAACTGGGGGAGGCTGGCAGGAAGAATCTGTCACTTACTTGATAATTTTGAGATCTGATCTCTCCATCATGGATCTTAGTCAACAGTTTTGATCTATTCAAAGAGAGTTTAATATATTTTTTCACCAAGTAAAGAACATATTTTTTATCCATAAGCCATGATGCCATTTTCCCAAGTAGTTCTGAGGGCTTTCATGTATACCATATTACATATTCTCTCTACATCTCTGGGGGGACATAAGTATAAAGGGACAAGTGAGCTGACCTCTCTATGACTCAGTTTTACCATCCTAAAAATAGAGCTCAGGGTAGCACTTAACTCATAAGGTGATTGCTGGAACTAAATGACATAATGCTGATGAATGTTTAACCCAGTGTCTGGTGAGAATCTAAGTCAGCTCTTATTATGGGCAGGATCATCAGTACTATGTAGTTTTTAATTGTAAATGGAATGAGAAACCGAGATGCCTCAGCAAACCAGCAAGCAGAGCTGAGTCTAAATAACAAACTCCCAGGCTTCTGCCTGATCTCAGGCACAGGACCACTTTGCCCTTTCTCATGGAAATAATTCTGAGTTTCACAATTGCTTTTTTTTTAGATGGAGCCTCAAGCTATCCCCCTGGGTAGAGTGCCATGGTATCACAGCTCACAGAAACTTCCAACTTCTGGCCTCAAGCGAGTCTCCTGCCTCTGCCTCCCAAGTAGCTAGGACCATAGGCGCCTGCCACAACGCCTGGCCATTTTTTTTTTTTTTTGGTTGCAGCCATCATTGTTGTTTGGTGGGCCCAGGCTGGGGATTCGAACCCACCACCTTAGGTATACGTGGCTGGCGCCTTAGCCGATTGAGCCACAGGCGCCGAGCCCACAATTGCTTTTGAAAGAATCAGCAAGGGAGAGAATTGGAGGGAACGACTAAGATGCCATCTCAGGGAGATTTCACATTGCAGGGAATTTCATTCATCTCGACTGTCACAGGTCATTGAAAACAGATGGGCACCTAGAGACTGATGAAAGAGATGAAGAATCCCTGTCATCACAGAAGCAGAAATTGGAGGGAAACGAACTGAGCTTGAGTTCCCATGAAATCCAGTCCTCTCCATGTCCACCAAGACCATCTCGCATTTGACTGTATCTCACTTCTGCTGATAATAATTGAGTCCGATAGAGAACAGATGGAGCTAGTCAAAACCTCAAGGCTTGAAGTCAGACTGATCTGAGTTAGGATATACACCCTCCCCAGTTCTGAACTTTAGCTTTAATTTCTTCATCTGAAAGTGGAAATAATAATTCCTACCACCCAAGTCCGCTATGAAAACTAAAGGAAGTAAAGCATGTAAGAAAGGGTAGATATCATTTAATATGTTCACCAATAAACGGTAAATTCATACCATTTTTATATGAAGTTTCTGTTTATTATATGAAAGCCCAGTGGTGGCCCCGGTTAGAGGAAAACCAAAAATGAATAAGCCATCTTCTTGGCCTGGGTGGAGCTAACAATCTATCCCTGGCAGAGAAGAGCAGAGCATGCAAGGTCTGACAATTAAGTTCATGAACCCATCCTAGAAAAAGTGCTACACACCTCATTGCTAAATGGCACTACGGTTCCCTTTGAAGTGCTCCTCGTGGCCATCTGGTGACTGCAGTGAATTCAGTAATGAGGCATGTAGCACTTTTTCTAGGATGAGTTCACAAACTTAAGGGTCCAAGTTCAACATCATATAAAGGAAGAACTAGAGTGTAAGCGCTCAGATATGCCATAGGGGAGATGAGGGGAGAGCTGGAGAGAAGGCACTCCTGAGGGCCAGGGTGAGCGACAGAGACTTCACCGCAGAGGTGTGATTTTGACTGAGCACGGGTGGAGGGATGTAATTTCAATGGGTGGAAAATGTTCCAACCAAAGAGAAACAGACTATTATTCCTTACTTCTTCTCCTGCCTCTCTTCACTCAGTGATATCGCTTGGGTAAAATTAATGCCAAGGAGGGGTGCCTGGTACCTCGGAGCTGATTGGCAAATGTGTGTTGACCACCTGCGTCATCCACACGGTACCTTCTTTTTGGAGGAGCTGAGGGGACAGGGGCTGTGGAAGTGTTGTCATAAACCAGATCTTCTCTTGATCCCTCCTGGCGAGAAGGTCCCTCCTGTGGTGCTTCAGCTTCACCTTGACCATCTGGAGAAGGAAACAGAAGAAGAAAACTCTGTTCAAATGGCACATGGTGGCCATCGAGCCTCCGCCCTGTGTCCAGCACCATGGCAGGCACGCTAAGGGGGTCTGAGGAGACTTGAGGACGGTCCCAGCCAGCAGGAAATGTAACATCTATTGGCAGAGAAGCCAGACACGGCTTTAGTTTTTCTAAAAATAATCATACATCTTTTGTTTTCAGAAAAGAGCAAATTTATATTGATGGGTTTATAGAAAGAAGAACTGGATTATGAATCTAAAGACATGCTTTCAAGTCATGACCTTGCCACAGTGGAACTTGAAACAAGTCATTGATTCTCTCTGAACCTCACCAGCAAAATCTGACATGCATAAGAATCACCTAAGAAGCTGTCAAAATGCAGATTCTGAGTCAGTAGGTCTGCAAAAAGGACCCAAGAGGCTGAATTTCTAACAGCAAGATGCTAGGAAAGGCCATTCCTTCTCTCAGTGGGGCAATTTCGGGCAGCCAGGTGTCATAGTCTCAAAAGACAGGTCCCAATCCCTGCAGCCTGTGAATATTGCCTTACTTAGAAAAAAGGGTCTCTGCAGAGATGATTAAAGTAAGGGTTTGGAGATGAGGGCATTATCCGGACCCTAACGGCAATCACATGTACCCTTAGGGCAGAGGGAATTGGCACAGACAGAAAAAAAGGCATCAATGTGACCATGCAGGCTGAGGTCACACTGATGCAGCCATGATCAGAAGCTGCAGGAGGCAAGAAATAGATTCCCTGGAGGAAGCTGAGCCCTTGATTTTGGCCCAGTGACACTGATTTGGGGCGTCTAACCTCCACAACTGGGAGAGAATAAATCTGTATTTTTTTTTAATTACCTGATTTGTGGTAGTCTGTTGCACAAACACACAAGCATTTAGATAATGTAAGTGGATGGATAGTAAAAATGTGCTTTGGGCCCTTTCCCTCCCATCCCTAGAATCTGATTTAGTTCATCTGGAATGTTGCCTGGATGTCAAGATTGTTTAAATTCTGAGTGATTCTAACGTACAGCAAAGCTTGGGATCTGCTTCTCAACCAGGTTTTTGATAAACATAAAAGAGGTCCAGGCCTCCCTAAAACACCCAGAGATTCTGCAAGGTGTCACTCCAAGACCTGAATCCAAAAGGGCTGGGATCAAATCCCAGTTCTGGGACTTGGGCAAGTTACTTAACTTCACTCCACACTGTTTTCCTCATTTACAAAACAAGGCAAGGCTGGTGTCATCTACTGCCCAGGGCTGTTAGGAGAATGTAAAGAAAGATATAAAGCCCTGCACAGTGCCTGCCTGGTACACAGTGCTCCACCCTGCGGATTCCACGGTGTGCAACTTGAGCAGGTCACCCAGGATCTCTTGTCATTTTTTTATTTGCATACAAAATAAAAGAATTGGGCAAGAAATGTGTTTTTGAAACTTTTCAAAGCAACAAGACCCTTGTATAAATATAATATTATACCAAACCCCAATATATAACACAAGTCTATTCATATCAAACTGTTTTATGTGGCAGGGGGTGGATAGGAACAGGGAACTTACAACATTGTCACCCTCTTTGGACACACACCCCGACCCCATTTCTCAGAATCCTTAGGCTCTGTGGGAGCCAATTTGTAAATTCATTGATTTAATAATTCCAAGATACTTTCCAATTCTGATGCATTTTGGCTCTCCAATTTTAATCTGCAAACCCTGCAAAACATACCGAATCAGAAGAGATGGGATTGTGCAACCATGTCAGGGGAGCTCATGCACACAGGCCCTACAGGGGGTTAGTAGCTAGAGAGGGTCACTGCACAAATGGAAGTCGCTTGGGAAATAAAAACAAGGCCAGCAGTGCTGAGACTCCAGAAGGAACGCTGGCACCTGGCTGTGCTTCTGGAAGCATCAGGATAATACAAAAGCTGGTTCTCTCACCTACTTGACTGCACAAGGGCCTTAGGGTGTGGCCCTACAGTCAGAGATTCAGGTGTGTAGGAGAACCCCGAGGTACCCTATGTATACTAGAAACTGCTAGGGAAGATGCTAAGGATGTAGGAATTGACCAATCACGGAGCCTTTCTCCAGGGGCTGACATTCTGGCGAGATAGACTCCAAGGTACAAAGGTATCATCAGCTAACGTGTCCACTACAGCTTTCATTTACTGGTTCGTGTACGTGTTCATTCATTGAGTTATTAACTTTGTTCTCTCCAATCTACTCACCGGGGTGACCTTCCACAAAAATAAACCAGATCATGTCACTTTTCTTCTTGAAATGCCTTGAGGTCTTTGCCCAGTACTTAGAATAAATCTGAAGTCCGCTACACTCTAGGTCAGAGCCCTACTGGCTCTGGCCGCACCCACACCTGCTGCCCACCTGGGCCTCTCTCCCCCTTCCTGCTCTCTAGCAGCTGGGCCCTTTTCTAGATCCTTCTAACCTCACAAGCTCTCTGCTGCTTGGAATTTCTCTTCATAGGCATCCCCTCTGCTGGAGACGCTCCCCTCCCTGCCCACCCCTTGGAGACTTCCTGTCATCCTAGAAGTTTTATCTTAGATGTTATCTCCCCAGAGATGCCCTCCCTGGCCACATGGCCCCAGTAGTCTCCATGTCACCCAGGGACTTTGTCTACAGTACTTTCCCCAACTTGTGATGCAGTCACCTTAGTCAGGGTCCCAGTGGGTAACAGGCCACACAATCAGAACAGGATGATGTGAGGACCTTTTAAAACATTGTTGGTATAAGAAAATCACAAAAGGCCTTGCCATTGTCTCAGGCTAGCACATCTGTTGAGCATGTAGTTAGTTACGAGCACCTGGCAGGAGAGGAGACTGGTGGAGTCACCTCCCTTTGAGGAGCAATGACCATCCCTCAGCTGGAGCAGTGGTTCTCAACCTGTGGGTCGGGACCCCTTTTTAACAATGAAAATACACTGTGGCATTAGGAAGGTTGAGAACCACTGAGTTGGAGTCTGAGCCTCCTGGGCCAGATCCAGCCAGAGGCAGAGGGGAAGGGACCTGGGCTTGGAGGACAGCCATGGAGGAGAGAGAGTAGGTGGAGAAGGGTGGAGAGCAGATCCAGAGGGGCAAACGGAAGAGTCCTGTGTGGGGCTGTCCTTCATCAGACTCTCCAGCACATACCACTGTGCACCTAGGGCCCAGCCTAGGGCCCTGCACTCACCAGACATTCAGTCAACATATTTTCAATAAACAAATGAACGAGTGAGCTGGGGAGGTACCCAGTAGCTATTTGTTGGGTAACTAATTAATGGATGGGTTAAAGTAATGAAAATTTTAAGAATTTCAGATATAACCACAATGCCTGTGTATCTCTTTCATACACAGATAAAAGAGCCAAAGACTTTGAGAATCTCCAAACATTTCACCCAGAAGAGCCCTAAGTTTCCAGGCCAGGCCAAGCAGGAAAGACCAAAGTCTCTGCTCTGTGGCCTTTGTTTGGCCAGTCTCCTGCGGGGCTGGCCTCCGTCTGACTGACAGCAGGATAGATGCTATTTACCTTCCAGGAGGGACCTGGTTCCTCTCTGCTCTGTTTGCTTTGTGGGCTGAAGACTCTGGAATGAGCCAAAGGAGCCAGGGGCTCTGGAATGCCTGTGGTGACTGCTGGGAGGAGGCCTCTCCTGGGGTAGGAAAGCCAGTGTTTCTGCTTGTCAGCTGGGGGACTTCGGGCACTCACCACCCCCACCCCACCCTCCACCCCCTGCAGAAGCTCTGTGTATAATGGGGGCAATAGAACTGACTTTTCAGGGTCATGAATGATATATACCAAGTAAAAAGCAGCAGAGACTTATTACATATGCCATAAATATTATTTTTCATCAGGTCCTTGAGAGAAGGGATTCTGTCTTATTCAACCTTGTGTCTCAAGGACCTGTTGCCATGTCAAAATTTCAAGGACATAAGGAAAAATCCCAAAGCCTTTCACTCACTCCCTGAGGCAGTCAATTAGATTGACAAGTACTTCTACTAAGCTTTAAGCCTTCATTGAAAATGCAGTGTCCTCCCTTCCCATTCAAAGCTAACTCCCTATCATTGTCAACACTTCAGTATGAATGCATTTCCATATTTTTCTAGCATAAGAGTAGGTTTTACCCAAGGTCAAGGAGGCCATTTAGGCAGGCACAAGGCCACAGGAGGGACACTGCAGTAGTTGACAGCAAAGGAGCCCCCAAAGGAAGGGGGAAGATTGGCCACACCCACTAGCCCATCTTGATTTAGGAATGGTCCAGAAAGCTAGCCTGGAGCTGGTTGTTATCAAGGCAAGGTAGCAGGGGAAGTCTCCAGGGGACCACCCAAACCTGCACGCTTGGAAGCCATTGATCCAATCTGATTCAATAAATGCCTGATGCTGGGCCCAGCCTCCACTGGAGTGGTTCACAGGCTAGCTTGAGGCTTTGCTCTTGTGGAGAAGGACCTGTTCACTCTAAGGGCAGAGAGTCAGACAGTCTACATCCTTTTCTTGCACATGCTCAGGGCTGACGGGCCTCACAGGTGTATGATCTGTGCAGCCTACAAGGCCCCGAGCTCAGAAGGATCATGTCACACATGGCTTAAGTTCTGCTATCACCATCTTGACGTTCTTAGTAAGTTCTTCACAATGGCTTTGTATTTCACTCTTCACTGGGCCTTGCGAATTCTGCAACCTGACTTGTGCACATTTCAGGGGCTCTCTCCACATCTGTGTAAGCTCATTTGTAAAACTGGAGTGACTGCCCCTACTGGCTTGATGGTGGCGGGTCTCAACCAGACCAAATATGTAAAGCCTCCCCCATGGTGGCTGTGACACTTTTACTTTCAAAATCTCACTTTATCTTCTCCATGTGAGGTCAGCCCATCATGCCCATTTGACAGAGGAACTGAGGGCCACTAACTGAGTTTGCACCCTCCTGGAGACCCCTTTTGTGGACCAGAGGGTCCTCTATCCCTGTTTGGCCAAATGACCAGGAGGGGAGGGGAATGTGCCCTGGGTCCATACCCATGATCGACAGGGACTGAAGGGTGAGGGGGCAGCACGCTCCCCCTTGCTCCTGCGGACACTGAACCATGACCTCACCAAGAAGGGGCCACTCTGTGAGCCCCAGGCCCCAGGGTAGTGGTCAGCACCCACCCCAGCCTCACCTTGTGCGGCCTTGTTGGCTAGGATTAACCCCTTCTCTGCCTTCTTCTTCTTCTTCAGCTTCAGCCCAAACATCCCCTTTCTGAAAAAAGAAGAAAAACTAAACACCATAGTCATAGAAGGATTCAGTCATCTGGACATGTGAGGAGAAAGTAAACACATGCTGAGCTCCCCTAGGGCCGGCTGGCCTCCCTGCCCCCGAGGATGGGGGCCAAAGGCAAATTCAGGGAGACCCAGTGAGCTCTCCAGATAGAGCTCTGTTTCACAGAAACCACACGACCCCACCTGAGTAGACACCATGAGGCCCACCCAGAAATTGCTCTCCGATGAGACTAACTCTGAACACTAACAGCACTCACTGGTATTTCTTCATTTCTCCTGGCTCACCCATGCCAGGCACTATTCTGGGCACAAAAAAGGAATGACATCATGTAGTCATCACAGCAGCCCTCTCCTGCCCATCTCACAGGGTGGGCAGCATTTCTAAGCTTACACAGCCCTGAACATCAGAGCTGTCGCTGGAAGCCAGGTTGGTCTGACCTCAGAACCTCAGCTCTAACCACCAGGGAGCCTGAGCCTGGCCACAACACTCCACTAAACCTCAGCTCTCAGACTATTTCCAAGGTCACGAGGTCCTGGGGCTTATGGAGGTCATGTCACAAGAGCAAGGCTCAGCTGACACAAGGAACATACCCCAAATGCCAGCTACTATTGTGATTATTGCTATTAGCCCCAAGAAAGAAGCCAGTTCTGAGTCTCCTCATCACAAGGAAGTGCCCCAGTCTACTGTCTCCAGCAGACAAGGGTGTTCCTGACATCTCTGGCTCCAGAGAGCGGCTAGAGCTGGAGGGTCGTGGAGCATGCAGCTCCGGATGGAAGGGTGGCTAAAGACAGCTCAGGCAGGCTGGGGACCAGTGTTGGAGGGAAAAGGAGAGGGACAGGGACGTGTGCTTTTGGAGAGCTGAGGTCTAGTGGGGTGTTGTGGCCAGGCTCAGGCTCCCCGGTGGTTAGAGCTGAGGCTCTGATGTCATTTTGGGTTAAAGGGTAGCAAAGGCTCAAACCTCAGTCGGTTCTGATGTGTGCAGTGCCAAGGTTAAGATTTGGATTCCACCATCAGATTGCCTGAACTTGAATCCCAGCACTATCTTTGCAACTTTCAACAGGTCACTTGGCTCGACGCCTGTGGCTCAATCGGCTAAGGTGCCAGCCACGTACACCTAAGGTGGTGGGTTCAAATCCCCAGCTTGGGCCCGCCAAACAACAATGATGGCTGCAACCAAAAAATGGCCAGGCGTTGTGGCGGGCGCCTGTAGTCCCAGCTACTTGGGAGGCGGAGGCAGGAGACTCGCTTGAGCCCAGGAGTTGGAGGTTGCTATGAGCTGTGATGCC
>CAUYQV010005805.1:0-48909 GCA_963574575.1 Galagoides demidoff
ATTTTTTGGTTGCAGCCATCATTGTTGTTTGGCGGGCCCGGGCTGGGGATTCGAACCCGCCACCTTAGGTGTACGTGGCTGGCGCCTTAGCCGACTGAGCCACAGGCGCCAAGCCATAACACCATTTTTCATATTACATACTGGATACTTTCCAGGCAATCCTCACATATAATATATATAACATATATATTATGTGTAATGAGGTATCAAATACATATTCCTTCAAGCTGAGTGAAAAATTAGTCTCAGTGCCAAGAAGCAATTCAAAAGAGAACTAGATTCTACCCTCGGTTTTGCCACTGACCATCTGGTGTAGTGACCTTGGGCACGTGCCTGACCTACACAGCAGACTCGTCGTCTGAAGAAGGGAACAAAAGCCGGCTTGTCTGTCTCACAGGTTGCTTCTCTGAGAACCAAATAAGGCCACAGGCATGAAAAAAAAGTGCTTTGTAAACAGTAAAAAGATTCAATACATGTAGAGAATTGAAATTTAATTTCCAAAGATCCTTTTTAACCAATTTTAGACACACAAACATGCCTGACACATGAGTTCATAGGAGTGGACACATCCACGCATAAAAACATACAAAAGACAATATGTGTTGCCCCCTTTCAGATTTGTAAAACTGTCATCAACATCTCAGCTTTAACTCTATTTGCCATGTTCTAGTACTCTGTCCAAAGTATTTAAAACAACGCACTAGAGTCTATGTTAGAGAAAGGAGAGGGTTCCCCCCAAATCTGCCTTCTAGCTATTTGGATTTTATTTGAAGAATTCTTTGCTTAGCCAGTGGTCTGATGCTCACTTGATCATTCGCATTTTCCTGGATCACAGACTCTTTTAACAGCAATGTGTGCTGTAATTGGTTACTGAGTAATTTATTAAAGGAAGTATAGCCCAATTTTGGGCTTTAACTTAAGGGACATGCAGAATATGGTCACAGGGATATCTAGAAAATTGCTGGATTCAGAAAAAGAGGCTAGAAGGGACACTGAACGCCTTTCCAAAGGCCTGTCTTCCCAGATGTTGCACAGAGATGGACACTGACTCACCATGGTTTACAAAATGTTGTCTTTAGCTCGAAGGAGAAAGAACGTGGAAAGGAACATGTGGATTTTGAGGTGCAAAGTAAGGAGGAATCAAGGTTTTACAACTCTGAGTAGTTTTTCCCTTTTTGAAGACAAACGCTCTAAGAGTTGGTAAGGAAAATATAGTGTGCATGTTTAAAGGAGCCTATTAAGGTTACTTAATGCTTACTGTTTCAGAAGAAGAGGACACAACACTACCAAATATATTCAAGAAGAGACCCAAACATTTCACTAACTTCTGTGGTAAGCGCCTGCTCACTGCTCTATATTTATTTATAATTGTCACTCAGAGGGTAGAGGGTATTTCAGACTAGTCCACTGGTTAAAGTAATTGTTATCTTTGGTTTGGTATTGAATGAGAATAGAGCTTCCTATAAGTATCTTCTGATAAAAATCAAAAAATATAATTTATCTATCTCACATTCTAAGGAAGAAGGAAAACAGTGAATTGAGTAACCATTAAGAAAATCTGAAAGATGATTTGTTGCCTCTTTTAGAAAATCAGTTTACCTTCTTCTTGGCCCTAAAAATCAAGTGCTACTTCAACTTAAGCCATTAGCATTGGTACAATCTTTTCAGGATAGATTAAGTCAGGGAAAGATCTCTTCCTTATTATCCTAACAGCCACACTTAATCATGCACCAAGTACTTCCCAGCACATAGTGTATCACAGGCTCCATGAAAGCACAAGAAATCCTAGCACCCTGGGGGACAGGGCGGAATGATCGCCTGAGCTCAGGAGTTCAAGACCAGCCTGAGCAAGAGCCAGACCCTGTCTCTACTAAAAAACCGTATCATGAGAGGTGTCTGTAGTCCCAGCTGCCAGGGAGGCTGAGGAAGGAGGATCATGTGAGCCCAGGAGTTGGAGGTTGCTCTGAGCTAGGCTGATGTCATGGCACTCTAACCTGGGAAATGGAGTGAGACTCTTTCTCAAAAAAAAAAAAAAAAGGGTAATACACAACTTTTGAGTCAATGACCTTATAGATTAACGTGGAAAGACACATGAATTGACAATTTGACAATTATAAGAGAATGTGATAAGTGCAAGGGCTGCATAAATAAGATTCCTAATCTGAATGGGGAAACTGAGCTCAGTTTTAAATGGTTAACTGAGAGCCTGCCAGTTCTAAAGATGGTAGAATTTATGTAAACATTAACTTCTTAGAACTTCATTTAAAATACAGTAGAGTATTTTTTTAAAGCCATAAACCTAAAAATATTTGTATCAGAATGTTTATTGCAGCCCAATTCATACTTGCCACGTCATGGAAGAAGCCCAAGTGCCCATCGATCCATGAATGGATCAACAAACTGTGGTATATGTACACCATGGAATACTACGCAGCCATAAAGAAAAATGGAGACTTTATGTCCTTCATGTTTACATGGATGGAGCTGGAAAATGTTCTTCTTAGCAAAGTATCACAAGAATGGAAGAAAAAGTATCCAATGTACACAGCCCTATTATGAAACTAATTTATAGCTCTCTTATGAAAGCTATAACCTAATTATAGACTAAGAATATGGGGGGGGAGGGGAAAGGGAGAGAGGGAAGGGTGGAGGGAGGGTGACTGGAGGGATCACCTCTATGGTTTATCTTACAAGGGTACAAGTGAATCTTTCTAAGAGTAGAATATAAACGTCTTAACACAATAACTAAGAAAATGACATAAAGGCTATGTTAACCAATTTGATGAAAATATTTCAAATTGTATATGAAAATACCACACTATACCCCATGATTGCATTAATGTACACAGCTATCATTTAATTAAAAAAAAGAAAACAGTAAAAAATAACAATAATACTGCTTAAAAATTCATAATGATTACATTTGCTACTTTTTACAAATGAATTACACAATTGCATGGATTGTCAAAAAATTCTTCCATTTAAATATATTTTAAAATGTTCTAGAATTATTATTTAATATCGAAAGCAGGAAATGTTAGAGTGGAAACAGAGGAAGAGAAAGAATTTGTAATACCCAGGTATTACAGTGCTGGAGGTAGGCAGCCTCTAAGATGGCCCTATGATTCCTACTTCCTGATACTTGTGTGCTATCCATCCCCTTTGAATGTGGGCTGCGCATATCAGCACACACTTAATGAACAGAATATGGCGAGTTATATGATAATCATTTCTAAGATTACGTTAGAAAAACACTGTGGCTTTCATCTTGGACGTACTCTCTCTTGTTCTTTCTTGGATTGCCCATCTGAGAGAATCCAGCTGCCATGACGTGAGGCATCCCCGCACTGAGACCTACCATGTGAGGGAGGCTCCCCCTCCCAACAGCGTGAGCCTGGAAGTGGATTCCCATCTTTCGTCTTGCCTTCATATGAAGTTATTGCCCTAGCTGATCCCTTCGTTGTCACCTTGAGCCAGAGGCACACTGCTAACCTGGACTCATATTTCTGACTCCTAGAAACTGTGAGATGACACGTGTTTGTTGTTGTAAACAAATAAATTTGGGGAAATTTGTTATACAGCAACAGTTAGCTAATGCATGTGTACCAGAAATATAGAAATATTGAGAAAGAGCATATAGTAGTCCCCCTTATCTATGGAGGATACATTCCAAGATCCCCAGTGGATGTCTCAAATCATGCATAGCAACCCTAGCCAAGGACTCCTAGCTAAGGAATGCCACGGTCTTCTCACTTAAAGGAAGCATTTTACAGCTTCTCTTTGGCATATTTGAATTGCCAGCATGACTACTCTTGTACTTTGGGGCTGCTATAAAGTAAAAAGTAAGGGTGACTTGAACATAAGCACTGTGATCCCGCTACAGTCAATCTGACAGCCAGGACAGTTGCTTAGTGACTAATGGGCAGGTAGTGTCTACAGCACACAAACAATGGGCAAAGGGATTATTCACGTCCTGGATGAGATGGAATGAGATGGTACAAGATTCTATCATGCTACAGAGAGCAGCATAAAATTTAAAACTTACAAACTGCTTATTTCTGGAATTTTCCATATGATATTTTCAGAACATAATTGACTGTCAGTAACTGAAATCATGGAAAGCAAAACTGTAGAGAAGGCGAGACTAGTGTATTTGATAATATATTATTTATGATTTTAACTAGGAAAGTAAGACCAAGAGGCCAAGGGACAGAAAAATAGCCCCCCTAAGATGTTTGTCTACCTCCTAGTCCGTGGAACCTGTGAACATGTTATTTTATATGACAAAGGGACTTAGTAGATGTAATTTTTAGTTAAGAATCTCAGCATGGGAAGATTATCCTGGATTATCCAGTGGGCTCAATGTAATTACAACCATCATAGAATAGAGGTAAGAGAATCAATCAGGATAGGAGGTGCCACAATTGGGGGAGAAGGTGGAATGTTTGTGCTTTAATGATAAACAAAGAGGTCAGGAGTCGAAGCCTCTAGAAGAGGGAATGGCAATGAAGTGGGTTCTCCCCAGAGCCTGCCCAAGGAAGGCAGCTCTGCTAATACCTTGGTTTCATCCTAGCGACACTGATTTTGGACTTCCACTTCCAGAACTGTATGATACATGTTGTGGTAAACCACTTAATTTGTAGCAATTTGTTACAGCAACAATAGGAAATCAATCCAGTGGCTTTTGGTGAACAATCTGGCTCTCACTGTATGTGGTATCTCTGTATGTTGTTATGGTGGAATCCACATCTGGACTGGAAAAAGCAAGGGTTTTAGATGATGCATGTTGCAGGGGCTGGCAGGGCTCAGTGGCTCACACCTGTAATCCTAGTACTCTGGGAGGCTGAGGCGTGAAGATCATCTGAGCTCATGAGAGATCAGCCTGAGCTAGAGTCAGACCTGTCTCTAAAAATAGACAGGCATTGTGGCCAGCATCTGTAGCCCCAGCTACTAAAGATGCTGAAGCAAGAGAATCACTTGAGCCCAAGAGTTTGAGGTTGCTATGAGCTATGATGCCACTGTACTCATTGAGGGTGACAAAAGGGGACTCTGTCCCAAAAAAAAAAAAAAAGAAGAAGAAGATGCATGTTGCATAAAAAGTGATTTCACGTTCGAGTTAGTCTTCAAGTAACAGCGTGTCCCTTCCCTTTCCAGCCCTAGCCAGGCCTCTCAGCATCTCACAATTTCCCATTGAAAAAACCTAAGGAGACCCAGAAAACAGAAAAAAAGTAAACTCAGAAAAGTTAAAACTGATGAACAGATAAGACTTTGGGCTGTATGAATGAGATGGGGAACTGGACGGCCCTGCTTGATAAGACCTAAACCAAGGTTTCTTGATTAAACAGGAGATGTTGGCTCAGCGCCTGTGGCTCAAGTGGCTAAGGTGCCAGCCACATACACCTAAGGTGGTGGGTTCGACTCCAGCCTGACCCGCCAAACAACAATGACAGCTGCAACCAAAAAATAGCCGGGTATTGTGGTGGGTGCCTGTGGTCCCAGCTACTTGGGAGGCTGAGGTAGGAGATTCACTTGAGCCCATAAGTTGGAGGTTGCTGTGAGCTGTGATGCTGCAGTACACTGCCCAGGGGGATAGCTTGAGGCTCCGTCTCAAAAAAAATAAAATAAAAAATAAAAAAATAAAACAGGAGATGTTAAAGAAAGCAGCCCAAAGTAGCCAGAACCATGAGGACCAAGTACAAAAACCTTGACTTACCCTCACTGCTCATTACACCCTGCTCATAACGTGTGAGCATGCTTAAAGAAACTCTCACCAGAGCCCTAACCCTTTACAAATGCCATGGAAATGCCCAGAAGTTAACATGTATGGCTTAAAAGAGGAGGGACTCTCAGTTCTCAGAGCCTCTCAATCCCTTTCCCAGAAATTTTATAAATAATCCTCCCTTCACAGAACATAAAATTGAATAGAGGGTATAAAATAACACCCCAGAAACTTACAAAGTGTTTCTCTCTGTTGCTCTGAGAGATAATTGCTGCTCTATGGAGCACCCACTTTTCTTTTTCCTTTTTTCTTTCTTTGTACTTTCTGTCTCAATAAAGTTGCTTTTGCCTTACTCTGTTGACTTGCTGTTGAATTCTTTCTCTTGCAAAGTCAAGAACCCACTTTACTTTCAGGCTCAATCCCAGTTTGGGGTCTGCTTTCTAGTATCATGAAGACATAAAACATTTTTCTTTTAATCACCACTGCAAAATTAGCAAACATTACAATGCTGGCATATTGCAGAGACAATAAATATTTGCTGATTAGTGTTGAATACACATACTAGAAAGAGAAATTGTCAGAACTCACCTGTAATAAGATAGATGGATTTGAGCAGAGAAAAATCTATATAGACTTCATCTGATGGTCTGGCTAGTTTAGATGTGGGAGAGGAAATGTTAACCTCCCTCACTGTGTGCCCTCTGACTCAGGACACTAGAGAATGAATGCGTTAACCAGATGACTGGAGAAGGGTTGGTCTCCCAACCACACAGGCTGTGCTTCTCAAGGGAGAGAAAGAGAAGTGTGTCTTGTCTCCACCCCTCTCTTATTCTAGGCTCATTTAAGGGCAGCAACTTCAAATTTAGCATAGTCTCCAGGTGTGGGTAAAGACAGGAGAATTCCCAGCAACTCTGGATAGTGTTTCATCTATCCCAATTGTTCAAACTATCAAGGAATCATTCCTGGGACAAGAAGAGCAGGGAAAAACTAATACAAGTAAACATACACCAAAAATAGGTGGACTGGGACTTGTCTGCATCTTGGCCTCCAGGTACAAATCTGAGAATGGAATTTGACCAATACCAAAGTCAAAAAAGAGAACAAAGAGAAAACCATCCATAGCCTTAGTCTGATGAGGGAGAAAAGGAAAAGAAACAGTATTCCGAAGACTTAGAAGAAGAGCTCATGGGTTAAAAATCGTTGTGCATTGGGAAATGTACATTATATACTACAAGAAAAAAGGAAGTTATTAAATAGTATGCATAAAAAGAACTAATTTTTTAAGTAATGCAAGTATGTTATTATCCTTTCTAGAACATATTTCGTAGAAAGGTTTGTACTAAATCATCAATGGAGTCATTTTCTGGGTAATTTTTCTCTTTTGAGATTTATGCATTTTCTAAGCTTTCCATCATAAATATGTATCGCTTCTGAATAAACAACACGCACATTCTCTGCTTCAGCAGCAAGTAAGATGGGTGCTCTTTTTTATTTTTCACAAGTTGCTTTAAGATGCAGTTGAAACTTAACCACCAATTACTGTCGGAAGGAACAGTACAAAATCAAATAGGTAAAGCCAAAACCACTATTTGGAGGTAGCAGACTTCTCCAGCCTAGATGGATAGTGTTAAATAATTCAGGACTCTAAGTCATTCAGTTGCCTGGAGGTCCGTTTTCTGTCCAGTGACAGCTAGGGTAACAAGTTCCACAGCAAGAAAAGCTTTTTACCCATTTAATTATTCATTCATTTTTTTGTAGTTCTCCTACGTTTCAAGTTCTCAGGTCAGTAAGATTTTATGAAGAGAACTTTCTAACTTGATGTTGCACTGATGCAATCCCTTTTGACTTTCTTTCCTAGAAATGGCAGAACCTCCTTGCAGCCATGAGATAACTACAGAGTCTTACACCACCTGTTTATCCAAAGATAAGCAATACTTCACTAGATTGTGCCCAAGGACCCACTGCCTGCGCACAAGGCTAAAAGCCTTAACCCCCTAAACGCTATAACCCCTAGCTCATTATAATATTAAAATCCCTGACCTGGGAGGGACTTACCTGCCAATTTTTGATAATGGGATGCATGTACTAGAATGATTTCTTGTTTGCACTTACATGCCCTGAATTTAACCCCAAACATGCAATGACGCTCACTCCCCTCACACATTACACATTACACCTCCAGAAAAAACCCTGAACCTGTGGATGGGGAGCTTTTTACCGTAATAAATCCCTTCTCCCTTGACAATCCTCCTTGTCTCAGTAATTGGCATTCTGTGCTATGAGCAACAGTGATTCCCCTTGTGGGTTTGTTAAGGCTAGTGTATGCATAGTCAGAACCCAGCTGGTCTACATGCCATGTTAAAATTAATGTACTTAATACTAATATGAAGCCAGTAGACAATCTAATACATGCCCACATAAGAGAAAAACTCAATTCAATTCAAGTCGAGAGGAGGGAGAAAAGAAGTTGAGGGGAGGGGAATGACACGATATTTGAGTGGACACGGCTACATGAGGGACTCTACCTAGCAAGTGTAAATATTGTAAGCTAGTTATTTGTACCCTCACATTAACCTGAAATAAAAAAATTCTTTTAAGGTTCAATTAGATACTTGTTAATATTTAATTCTAAAGTCCTCTGCTTTGTATTCTCTATAGGTATTACCAACTGATTAGAGTTGGCCTTCAAGGGGTTATCTCTTTGCCATGCTAAGTTGTCACTCATCTCTGTGAAGCTACGGTAATTCCTTCAATCATTGGTTAGTCAGAGAGTCTGCCCATTGGGAAATATTTGTGAAGTGCCAGACACAAGGCCTCCAGTGAAACACAGTTCACAAATAGGGAATAAGAAATTATTTATTGAAAAATGTTTCTACATCTTTTTTTAAACTCCCATGTCACCATCCATATCCCATGTGAAAGTGATTTTTAAATGGAAAATGCAATCTAATGGATGCATTGTTTTTACAGCACTGTTCAATGCCTCTGCCCTCATTACTCTGAGCGTGTGTGTGTGTATACGCACGTGTGTGTATGCACGTACATACCAGAGTGAAGCACTGAATTCCTCCTATATCACACAACTATAGGGTTGTCAGTGCTGCTGTGTGGTTGGTTTCCCTTAGCTCTTGTGCTAAGGCTTTTTATCCTGCTCCACTCTGAGCCCCTCTAAGTGTCGAGACCCCGTATCCTGGATGTTGACAAGCTGTCTCCTTGGGTAGGGTGCTGTGGAGTCACAGCTCACAGCAACCTCCAACTCTTGGGCTTAAGCGATTCTCTTACCTCAGCTTCCCAAGTAGCTAGGACTACAGGCACCCACCACAATGCCCAGCTATTTTTTGTTACAGTTTGGCCGGGGCCGGGTTTGAACCAGCCACCCTCGGTATATGGGGCTGACACCCTACTCACTGAGCCACAGGCGCCACCCGCTGTTCTTATAGGACAATCCCCAGCAGAACAGGCAGGCTCCCTTTTGTTAGGTGGTCCACAGAAGGCACACTGGCAGCCACAGATCCTTCACCCACCAGGTTCTAAAGAGAGTGAAAGAGGGAACAGAAAAAGAGTCTTCATTTTTCTTCCATCCGGCTTTCCCAGGGCAGGGCCTTCTGCCTTAAACCAGAGCCCTCTTCCACATTCATGACATCCCTGCCTCAGATAAGGGATTAGTTATTGCCAGTAACTAATGACAATAATAATCATCATCATAGCACTAGCACTAGCTGACACCCATTAAGTTTCAGGCACTGTGACAAGCATTATATACATAAATTATTTAAATTCTTGGGGTCTTCTGGGGCCTCCCAGATGATAGGGCCTGGTGCTCTTCTCTTTCAAGTAATTTTCTTGGCAGAGTTCTCCTGCAAGACTTCTCTTTTGATTCTTGGAAGCCGAGTGTGGAAATCGAAATGATTACTGAAAATGATTGTTTTTCTCTTCACGTTCCTGCCAGAGCAGCCCTGGTTCCCTCGGAGAACATGAGGTGCCTCAGACTGACAAGGAAAAGATTAGAAAGAACAGTGAGAAAGGAAAGTCTCAAAGATTAGACTCTCGAGAGCTCTTCTCACTCCACTCGGAAAACAAATGTTAATCTCCAAACTCATGCTGTTTTCTCTCCTGCCTGTGTTGTCAATACAGTGAATCACAGAGGCTTAATTTCACCTGTCTTTACCCACAGTCCCTTCTGTCCTTAAAGCTTTCTGGTCTCATTGCTATCTCTAGCGTCCATGTGTCTGCTCTTAGAGTCCAACATGAATTTCTTTTGGAGGTAGACATAGTATCGTGAACCAAAATCAAAATTCTAAACTCTTTGTTAACTGAATGGACCCCTCTCGGTCAGCAGGGCCCTAGAAATATCTTAAAACTGAGTTCCCACCAGCGATGGGATGGGAGAGATGAAGTGCAATTACACACCTGTGATTGCCCTTCATAAATATTTATGCTTCCTCCTACAGCTTGTTAAGTCTGCGTATTTGACCCCACACTCTAAAATCCTACTGCCTCTGTCTCTTCTTTGAAGCTTCTGCCCAGAGCGTAGCTTCCCAACCTATCAGAATGGCCACCCTGAAAGTTGCTACCCCTTAAGAAAAATAAAGCTCTCTTTTTTCCAAAGTATAAGCCCTTTTAGTTAATAATTTGTTTTGGTTAACATGGTGAACAATCCATGAATGAAGAAATGAAAATCTGGTCTCAGGACATCATGTCCCGAGGGAAAATTTTGCAAAGTTGCAGGTAAGCTTGTGCTCTAAACTGCCACATCTTTACATAGGAATAGTTTTATTTATTTAATAGAGATATTAAGCTTTCGATTAGATGTCATAGGATCATTTTAGCCTGATCAGTTTTTAGTTATATGATTTAACTCTTTGTTCCTTAAATTTATACCACTTCGATTACCTCATCAGTAACATAGGAATAGTAATAATTTCCCTCTGATAAGGTAAGGTTATGAATTTAAATTATATATAAAATTCTTTCCGTAGTGTCACTTAAAGGTTGTCAGTTGTTGTTAATATTGTGATTATTCTTGTTGTTAGTTACTGGCAATTTTGTTCTAAAAAAGAAAAGATTTAAAACAATTTAGAAGATAAATGCAATCATTAAAATATCATGATTCAAAGGAAGTAAAAAAGATTAAGAACATTGGTACTAAAATATTCTAGACCATCATTTCATTGTTACTGTAATTTACATTTGTTATAAGAATTATAATCCATTCTCAAATAATTTTAAAAATTTTTAGTTATTAAGAGACTACTCTTTCTTTCCTATTTCCATTAATCTAAATCAAGATTATTTCCACACGTTTTGAAGTAAATAGACATTATCCCAGACATTCTAAAACACACATATGTGGATACACATGCACACACTTAAAGCATAAATATTGTCACACCAGGGCACTAGAAGTCACATAAAGCAGAATTATAGTTTTTCCTTAAAGAATAGCACGTGCCATTTTTCTAGAGAGGTTCTCATACTAACTTGCATATTAGTTTATTTAAACTACCAGAAAATAGTGTATAAATAAAGCTACTGGAGATTTTAAGAAATCCAGATTTCTGAGCCTTTAGCCAAACCTACTGAATCAAACCCTGCCATCATGGGAAGTTATTACAAGATTTTTTTCACAGCCTGACTTTGCTTAGGATGAATAAGAATGTTGCTGCAAATAAAAAGGTGTGCTAATAGTTACTACAAGAGGCTTTTTAACAATTCAATTACAGGAAAGCAATAACAAGAATCCCATTAGAATTCAGTGCCAGAGAAGTGATATTGGGTAGCCTCGAATGATAAGGAAATTGGTAAGAACTGCTAAAGACAAAATTGAAAAGGGAATAGTGCTTCTTTCTGTATGAGGAAGGGGAAAAAAAGGATCACATATAGATTTTGTTCTCTAATAAAACATTGCTATTCACACATAATTTTGGGGGGGAGAGCTGCGCTCCATTTTGAATGCAACCATTTCATGTATAAAATGGACAAAGAGATACTTAGCTGATTCAGTCCTTTTAAGTATCTATTTTGTGGTTCCAGGGAATTCTTCCCCTAAAATTGACTTCTTTATACTCATCTACACTTCACGTAGACTTTTTCTCCAAAATCAAATTTAGAGTTGATGTGAAATAGATTTGAACCCTTTCATATCTCCCTCTCAAATTTTCTTCAACTCTAAATTGAAAATATAGAAATGGACAGGAAACCATTTTAACCAAAATGAAAGATCTACACACTGGCCGATGATGGAGGCAGCATCCATTCTGAGTGGATTCACAAATAGTTGCCTTAAAAAAGCAACAGAATTTTATAAGATCCTTTGCTTCCTTGATAATATTTCTTTTTATGTTTTTCTAAACATAACTGTATTGTACACTAAAAGGGGGCTGCTTAGACTAACAATCATATCCACTTACATTCTATTTTAATCTAAAATTATGGTTTCTCTTTTAGTCATCCTTTAGGCAATTAATGTCTACTAGTTTAAAAGCATTTCTGCTATTTGCTTTTGTGCATTTTCTTAGAAGTCAATTCTGTATTTGTGTTGCTGTAAGGGAAACGATTTAGACTAAAATCCCCATTTGTTTCTATTCAGTATTTCTGCCTGTGGAGTCTCCTGCTCCTAGTGTATTGATTCCATTATTTTATAGATGTTATTTTGATGTCTTTTCCTTAGAATAAAAGTACTCAACTGGTCTCTATCATTTTCTGTAATTCAAGAGGAAATAATTTTAAATGTAAAAGAGAATAATTGAGGAAAATATTGGAAATTTCACAGCATTCTTCTCTTCCACTACGATTCTTACTAATTTTATCAATAAGTAACACTGAAATCTTGCTATGTGCAAATCACATGCTCAGTGTCTTAAATACATTGTCTTATTTATTCCTCACTTGCCTTTTATAGAGGTGGTAATATTGGCCCAATGTTATAGATTAGGACAATGAGGTATGGGAATGTTAAATCATCAGCTCAAAGACACATGGGTAATATAATGAAGAGCAGGAACTTGAACCCAAGTTAGGATGACTCTAGAGCCAACCTTATTGAAAACCACCCAATACTGTCATGCATGTATCGCCTTTGAGTAATATTTTTAGTTTTGCAAACTCTATACTAGATTGAATTAGGTCAACCCAAAGTATCAGGTTCTTATCTCTGGAACCTGTACATGTTGCCTTATTTGGAAACAGGATTTTTGCACATGTGATCAAATTGAGAATTTTGAGATGAGGAAATTATCCCAGATTATCCAGAGGGGACCTAAATGCAATCACATGTACCCTTATAAGAGGAAGGCAGGTGACTTAAAAGAAATAAGATTTAAAAGAAGAGGAAAAATACCTATTTGCTTTGTTTACTGGGGCCTTATATGTACAGAAGCTTTTAAGCTTGATCAGGTCTCAATTATTTATTTTTGTTGTTGCTGCTGTTGCCAATAGTCTTCTTCATAAAATCTTTCCCCACCCAATATCATTAAGAGTTTTTCCTACACTTTCTTCTAGAGTTTTTATAGTTTTGTGTCTTATATTTAAATATTTTATTCAACATGAGTTAATTTTTATAAGTGGTGTGAGGTGCAGGTCCAGTTTCAGCCTTTTGCATATGGCTAACAAATCTTTCAGCATCATTTTTTATTAAACAGGAATATTTTTTCCCCAGTGTATGGTTTTGTTTGGTTTATCAAAGATCTGGCCAACATGAGGCCAGTTTCATCTCTAGGTTTTCTATTCTGTTCTATAAATCTATGTCTCTGTTTTTATGCCAATACTATACTGTTTTGATCAGTATAGACTTGTTGTATAATCTGAAGTCTGGTGATGTGATGCCTCCTGATTTGTTTTTATTTCTTGCATTGGCTAATCATGTTTTTTCTGTTTCAGTATGAAAGCAAATAGGTAACCTTCAGAAAGGAAGAAGATATTCTCATGTTATGAATCTGACATGGGCTATGAATCTATGAAGAATGCAAGCAAATCAACAAGAAAAGAGCAAACAATCCAATTACTCGCTGGGCAATAGACATAAACAGCAACTTCTGTCAACAAGACAGATGAATGATCAACAAGCACATGAAAAAATGCTAGTTGTCCATAGTCACCAGAGAAATGCAAATTAAAATGACCTTGAGATAGCACCTAACTCCGGTGAGAATAGCCCAAAGTTTCAAAGCTGCAGATGCTGGGGTGGATGTGGAAAGATGTGAACACTTTCACACTCTTGGTGGGATTATAAACTAGTACAGACTTTGTGGAAAAAAATTAGGGTGAACCCTCAAAGAGCTAAGTAGACTTTCCATTTCATCCCACACTCCCATTACTAGATATCTACCCAGAAGAAAAAAAAATCAATTTATCACAAGGATATTTGTACTTGAATACTTGTAGCAGCTGAATTCACAATCTCAAAGATGTGGAAACAACCCACCCAAGTGCCCAACAACCCATAGGTGGATTAAATAACCATAACATATATATGGAATACATACAACATATATATGGTACATAAATAAGTATATGGAATATATAATGGTATATATACATATATATGGAATGAATACAAATTATATATGGTATATAAACATATATATGGAATACATATACAAAACATACGTGGAATATATGTATGGAAAAAATATATATATAATGGAATATTACTCATCTTTAATAAAGACGGAGACTTTACATCTTTTGTATTTACCTGGTTGGAGTTAAAGAATGTTCACCCTAGTAAACTATCACAAGAATATAAAACCATATATCCAATGTACTCAATACTAATTTGAAACTAGTAGACATCCTGAATGTCATCAAAATGTCTTTCTTTCAATATCTCCTTTACCTTTGCATAAAGAAAAAAAGTCACTGGGGGCCATATCAAGGGAGTAGGAAGGGTGTTGCAACACAGTATTATTTGCTGGATAAAAACTCCCTCATAGACAGTACCACGTGAGGTCTTGACTTTTGTTCATTAGTGAGTTTCTTTGGAGCCATTTTTGTACACACCTTTCATAAGCTAAGCTTTTCAATTAATATTTTCCTAACTCTTTATCAATGTTTACTTGGTCTTCTATGCTTCTCACACTTACCTGATAATTTTGACTTATAGTTTGATGAATTTTTGCAAAGTTTTTGTCAGTTCTGCTTGTTACTGGCTGCCCTGACCTCTCTTTGTCAGTGATGGTTTCTCTCCCCTCAGAAAAGTGTTTAATCCATTTGTACATTGCTGTTTTCTTCATGGCACTATGTCTATAAACTTGGACTAACATGGCTCTGATTTCACTCCCACTCTTGCCAAGTCTAACAAGAAATTTGATGTTTGTTCATTGCTCTAATTCCAGCACTAACATTTTCACAATGGCACATAAAAAACACACAACAGCAAAATGACACCACTCAGCAACACATCACCATACATTGACATAAGCACACCTGGGAGACCCTGATATACCAAGGTTATGAAGCCTCACTGAGTTGTTTGCATATGTACAGTGCTGCCAATGTAAGCACATGTGGCAAGCTGGAGAACTTAATTCTCAGATCTTGTAGTATGGGAAGATAGTGGGAAGATACACAGACAGAAAACAGCTATGTAGTTAGAGTGATGCATTCACAAATCAAGGGATGCCAAGGATTTCTAGCAACTCTCAGAAGGTGTAAGAGGTATGGAAGGATTGATTGTCCTTTAGAAAATAGATCCCCTAGATTTTCCCCCTCTTAACAAAGAGCATACCTTGATTTTGGACTTCTGGCCTCCAGAACTCCAAGGCAGTAAATTTCTGTTGTTTTGAGAATAGCAGTATTTGGTAGGAAAATAATACATCAATAAACAATGAAAAATGAATAACTAAAGGTAGAATTACAATTAATTAGAATATATTGGTTGTTGAGAATAATAGGCTCTAGCAAATGTTACCACTGAAAGGGATCAACTGAAGGAGAGAAGTGTGAGTCATGCTAATAACAAAGGAAGTTCAGAAGAATAATGGAGGAAATCAGTTACTGCAACCCAGAATGGCAGCCTGTTGCCCCAAATGACTTGACATTCCACTTAAAAGTAATTTACTGATCTCAAAGTGCTGCTTTTTGGAGGAGTCTGAGTGATCATCTAGTAATGTTTACAGGCATCCCTTGAGACTCCTAAGCTTCATTAGAGAGGTGAGGCCTTCACTATCCCTTATCCTTGGGACAATTGACTACTCTATCTTTTCTAGCCCCATTGCTCTCTGTACATTTCTTTATTTATTTCAGTCTTTCCCACACTGTATTTATAATTCTTTGTTTCTGTTTCTTTCTCTTCCACAAGTCTGACGGTTTCTAATAGCTATGCATTGGCACATGATAAGAACTCAGTACATATTTTTGAAAAGATATAATGAAATGGAATCTGTAGAAGTGAAGTGATTTGTCCAGGGTAACTACAGCATATATTTTGTGTTTAAAATTGCTAACAGGTTTAAAGTAAAAGGTGTTGAGAATTCTTGATATTGTAAGAAAAGAAACAGCCTCAACCCCTCCTTATCTGTAAAAGTTACTTAATGATCTCACTAGTTATCAGTTAGTCACGTCCGCCAGTCCCCCTGGCTCTGACACTGTGAAGGCAATCACGATCCCAGGCTGAGGAAAAAACACCAGATGCATCATGTACAGATTAGAAATGTGACAAAGAGTCCTGAAGCTAGAGATTAGATGTATAGCTAAAAATAGTCATTTTATGGTAGGGTCTAAGAACTCTGTGAAGTTCTCTCAAAGTAAGGCAGACTTTGAGAATGATTTCCTTGTCTTTTGGGATTCTGAATCTTGGTAACAAAGAACAACATAATACTCTATTAACATTAACCACACAAATGTTTGGCTCTTACTCCTGGTTTCAGCATCGCAGTTACCACAACAAAGAGATATTGACTTTCTGGGTAAATAGTAATGCTCCTTTCTGCTTTTCATCTGTTTATTCCTCCACAAGCAATAGAAATATTGATATGTATGTGTAAAGTTTATTTATTGGACTAACTACTCTGGGAGGGAAGTTTTCAGTGTGATGATGAAAAGGAGGGAAATCTTGGCATCCCCATGGAAGATTCTTGCCTTGTCACCATTTGTTGTCACTTTCTTTTTCTTCCCTTTTTTCTTGACCCTATGATCTGGAGTAGTGGAATTAAACAAGGTCAGCTCTAAGGCTTGTGGAGAAATGAAGCATTAGGAAATATAACTATGATAAAACGTAACTACAAGAAAATGGTAGAGCTAAGTGGCAAGGAGAGGGGCTGGGGGAGTGTTGGGTACATATTCCTTTACTTTACATCTGGAGTCAGAAACCATCTAAGGTGGATGAATCCATAAAAGAGTTATGAATATATTTTTGAGACTCTAACATGACAAAATCAAAACAGTAAAAAATATGTAATAAACATTAGTAGAAGAACACGGGAATACAAGTAATGTAAATGAGTTAAATTTCTCTTGTTTCAGGGCAAGGAGTCAAATGATACTACTTAGAGTAGATAAAGGAATAGAAATAGAAGTATATTAGTCAAATTTATGGAGGAGACCATCAGAAGAATTAAGATAGTCAAATTATCCAAGGAGATAGCTATGAATAGGGAGCAGGGAAAAGACATCTTGATTTTGTATCTGCCTTTGCTGTTTGAATGTTCTCTTTGCCAGTGTGTCTATTATAATAGCAACGTTGAAATATTATCTCTTTATGAGTATTATACCAACTAGGGTATTTTGTTGGCAAAATCCCCAGACTTATTGGGTCTGAGTGGCTACTGCATTAGAAATCTAGAGTATCTCTGGCTCCATTTCTTCATAATTGGTTTGCCCTGCCCTCTTCTATGGGTGGACACCATCCCCGGACCCATAGTAGGTTCAGACATAACATCAATAAGGGGCTGTTGGTGCCCTGTCCAGATCCCCTTCCCTAAGACAGCACACTTGCTCCTAAGCTTCTGTGAGAATTACATATGGCCAAGCAGGAGCCACCTTGCATGCAAGGTGATGCCCCTTTTTAGGTTAGAAGGAGGAGGGCAAAACCTCATGACTAATGACTCACTAACATGGGGATACAAAGTATCATCCCATTTCCCAAGATGGAATGAACTTCAGGGTGCAGCTTTTACCCCAGGGCTTCCTGTAGGACCAGGTTGAAGCTAGCCTTCACCAGAAAACACATTCTTGCTTTTTTCTAGCACTCCATTCTGCTTCTCTCCACTATTCTTCTCCAGAGAATACACCCTCAGTATAAACCTTTTGCAAAGATTCACATCTTGGCTGCTTCCTTGGGGAACCTGGCTATGATACCATCTCTAGGTCTCATTGATTCAGGAATTTCCCTCTTCTGGCCACAGCTAACTTCCACCCTTGATCATTTGCTGAAAATGGATCAAATGCCCAGACCAACCACAGATAAGAGAAATGACATTACTATTACATTATCTATCTACTTTAGATATCATATGGAGTGTATTTGGGGAAATCTATCCTCAAAAGCTCCACAAATATTAAGAGATCAGATCTGTACCATTGAAGAATTTTATTCATCCTATGGTTTTCTTGGCATGGGGCACTGGAAAATAAATTTCTAAGTGGTTTCCACCAACCTGAATCAGAAGGTGGAGGGAGCTGGAATGGGCACACATCAAATTATCTGAGTAACTACATATAAGGTCTTGAAAACCTAAGAGAAATAGTATTTTTCCACATCATCTAATTCTCACAGAATGCCACAAGTGTCTAAAGTCATTTTTAAAACTTTAATGGGAGAACGGTACTTCTTTGGGAGATGATTCTACAAAAGAATAATGGCACATTTCATGATTTTTCCCTGACAATGACACACAGTTAAAGTTGACAAAGAAAGTTTCTTTTCTTTGCTGAACACAAATCTGCTAGAAAATGCTGTGAGACTTAAAAACCAGTCATTCTGAACTCAAAAGGTCAGGAAAAAAGCATAAAAATCAAAGTGGCCTAGTTTATTATAAACAAAATTTATTTCAAAGCTCTGAAATAAATTTTTCCAGACAACTATGACATCACCAAGAGCAATAAAAACTATCTGCTGCTTCAATTTGTGAAGAAGTTAGAAAATTGAAGCAAATGGGGTAATAACATAGGGTTATTTCCTCCCATAATTTTCTTTGACTTCCCCCTCCTGTATTCCAAGCCGCACACCAGCACTGTAGCTCCATATTTTCAGCTCTCCTATCATTGTAAAAAGGCACAATGAAATAAAACACAGAGTGAGCTGACAGCCAGGCAGGCAAGATGTAGTATTTATTATATGAAAAAAAACAAAAATATATGGCCTTTACTCCTTTGCACTTTCCATTTTCCAGATCTTAAAATGAGTTGTTTTAATGTTTTATCTTATGACTTCCTCAGCAGAAAATATGAAGATGAATGTTGGTATCTGAAAAATAAATCAAATTTTTTACAAAGAGGGAACAACTAACTATTTCCCATGTAGTTCTGTGTAGTGTTCCAACCTTTTAGAAAGAAGAAAATAAACTCTAGAAAATTTAGAGTCCAGGAAGGTTTAGAAAATAGAAAGTAAACGATATATGGATACATCTCTAATGTGTAAGGTTCCACAATGTGAGGAAAAGCATCTGGTCTTGGAGGAGTCCGGAACTTGAAGTTCTAGTCCTTGTTTCACTACTTGTTCACTGTGTGACTTTGGACAAGTCACTTAACCTTCCTAGTTTAAAATTTCTTACTTTGGAACACTATGATATAATAACAATGATGATGATGCTCATTATATAACACTGATGATATTTACAATGATGATATTCACACACAACATGAAAAGCAACATATTCAATGTTTACTTTCGCATATGTCTCATTTTCTTTTCTTGAAAAAGTCTGCTATATGGTATATGAATTCCTGTTATACAGAATCAGTCTTTTATGAAGCTTTTGGTGCTAAGCCTCACAAGGAACCTAATCAATTGATTTATCCATGAGGAAGAACTGAGTATTTCCCATGATAGAAAGTCTCAAGTTCACTGGTGCAGTAACTCATGACATGCCCAGGGCTGAAAGCATTGGCGTCACTTCCTTCTCTGTCCTTCTCTCTAGCACATGGACTTTGGTTACTCTAGCTTGGCCCTGCCTGCCTGCAAGATGACTGCCACAGTTCTAAAGACCACATCCTCCCTGGTGGGCACTGGCAGAAAGGGCTATTTCCACCAACAGATCTCTTCTGGAGAAAGGAAAATTTCCTTATAATTCTTCCGGACTGATCTGCCCTATGTCTCAGTGTCATAGGTAAGTTACATAAATGGGTAGCTTGTCCATCTCTAAAACAATCTTCAGCAGGAGAAGTGCAATTATCATGATCTCTTTAGACCAAGCCTGATGGATGCTTAAGTCAAAGGAGAGGCTCTCCTATACCTAAAAAGCACAGCTGGAGAACAGCTAAATGAAAACAGGGGTGGGATGTTGGGGCTGAATGAACATATGACACACGAGGAAATGGAGGGCCAGAAATCTAAGTTCTTTGCCCAAAGTCAAAGTCAAAGTCACAGAGGCAGGACTTAAACCCAAGTCTGTCTGACAATACACATACACTCTAATCAGTTCTGAAATCTCCCTGCATCCTGTTGTGTTCTTGTTCTCAAATACAAAATTTTATAGAAAGTCTAAATCATTTGTTAGATACATTTTGGAAAGCCCTACAATCCAGAAATATAGATTAACTGAATAAAGTTTGTCTCATCTTAGATTATTGGCCTTCTCTTCCCCCCAACCCCCAACTTTGTACTAGACAGAATAGAGAACATTATTTCCCATAGTCCTTTCCCCCACAGTCTTCCTGGTTGGGTGTGCGGCAAACTTGAATCTTGGGTATGATACCATAACCTCTAACTTGTGGCAGGAAGGCAGGAGATGTGTTCAAATCAACCTTCCACAGCACACTTACCATGAATCAAGATATCACTCAATAACTTGACTAACAGGATAGTTAGTTCACACATTGTTTTTGTGAACAAATATGGATTCAAGTTAGTTCACATATTGTTCCATGTGAATAAATATGGATTATGGGATGACTGAAGATAAATCCTCCTCTGTTTCAGTAAAGGCTTTTATTCTTTGGCTATGCTAGAGCAAGGATAAAGTCATGGAAGCGATGAGGCATGGAAAGGTTTGACGAGTAAGCATTGGAAAACAAAAGCACAGAAGAGAGTGTTTCCCAGAATTGTAGGAAAGTTGCCAAAATCAAATGATTTAATACCATAATCAGAAGTGAGGCTGCCCACAATCAAAGATGATGTAAATATATTTAGTTATGTAAAAGTGGAAATAAAATGCATTATTCCTGTTCTGCAAAGTACTCCCTTGTACCATCTAACATAACACCCTCTATCAGATGTCAAGGAAGTCTGAGCTAGAGACACAGAAACAACATAAAACCTAAGATTCAACAATTATTATTATTATTTTAGGAATAGCAGGGAATAAAAACATATTTAGACAATTGAATTCTTTTATTTTTCTGTTATATTACTTCTTACGTTTCTTTTCATTATTTTATTGGTAATCATATTTAAAAACATGTGCGTTATCAGCTGAACCTGAGGAAGGTAACTGTAAAGGGAAAGTGTTTTTATACGTTGAGTGTATCTTTCACCTATATTTTGAGTTCACCCTTTGCCATTCTAGCTCTGACTCACTCATAGGAAACTGTGTCCTGAGTTAATCCTTTTCTCTTTCTTCAAAAGTACTGCAATTTCCCAGTAATTCGTAACCATAGCACATTGCTTTCAGTTACATTTCGTGGAGTCTGTTTGCCATTTACCAACCTCAATTCACAACAGGGCAACATCTTTGCCTTTAGCCTTTCTCCTGCAGGATATAGTCCAATTAGTCCCAGGGCCACTCCGGGGGAAGGCAGCAACAGGAGTGTTTGGACAATGGGGACAATGCTCATGAGAAAAGCAACACACTTCCCAAACCCACAGTGATCCAATGAGTGCTCATTAGTTGTTCCCATGCTGTATAAACCCAGAATTCCTATGCACTATTTTAAAATATGACAAAACCTCACCTGAGTGAGGACCAAAAGAAGAATTCCTATATTTACACAGTGATGTAGACGATGGGACTAGTTTGCAGAGGCAGGAAGGATAAATTATTTGGACTCTGGGGTAAAAAAAACCCATAAAATGTTGATTTTTTTTACCTCTGACCTGTCATTCAGTTATGATTTAAGTCAAGAATTCCTAACTGTAGTCTAAAACTAGCCTTCCCCTTAAGTAATAATTTTTAAGTTTAAACTAGAAATTATTTTATCCACGTGTTAGAAATCACTACCATTTAATAGTTGAAAATAATTGGACTGTTTTCATATTAAAAAAATGAATTTTTGTTATCATGACCGGAAAAAAACTTCTGCTCTGGAACAAGTAGTGAGGCAATGTCATATTCAGAAAAGACTTCTGGAAAAATCACCAACAATGTTTTTATTCTTTTATTCATCAGTTTTTTTCCTGCTTCTTAGACAACCCTCTTCATCAGCTTGCACTGGGCTTTTTTATGGATTCCGACACCCAGAGCTACTGCCTTTACTCTACAGATTCCATTCTACTGAGCAACAGTGCTCTCTACATTCATTTCTGTTGTCTTTTAACTCAATCAGGTACTAAGCTTAGAAAAACAAAATAAAATTAGGCATATGGCATTTTAGCAATCTGAGATTACCAAGGTATTTACATCTAGACAATTTTATTGTTAATAGTTTGAATAAATTAGCTCAAAATTTAGCAACTTAAAATATTTTATTTTGCTTGTGATCTTATAGTCAGTAATACAGCATAATCTCTGTGGGGAGTTTTCGTGGCCTCTCAAATGGTTTCAGTCACATGTTGGTGGGACCCCCAGTCATCTGAATACTGGACTTCTAAAATGACTTACCCACCCAGGCCTGTCACCCAGAGCAAGTGTACATCAGCTCTCTAAATGGCCTGGGATTCTCAAGCATGATTGCTGGCTCTTGGAGGGGTAATCCACTGGGAAGCATTCAGTTATCATGGGTTTTAAGAGGCAAGGTGGGAGATACATGGTGTCTTTTGACCTAGTCCTGAAGTCCCAATGTCACTTTTCCTGCATTCTGTGGCTTAAAAGGGGATTCTATTTGCAAAGCAAAGAAAATTTGACTCTTCAATGTTAAAGAAATGAAAAGAGGAATGCCAAATAATTTGGGACCATCTAACTCATAGTTGTTTTAGTTCAAATGTTCATATTTTTAAAAAAGTATAGATTTGAAAGAACTCACCTTCACCAAAATGAAGTTCTGGCAGCAAAAAAAAAGTCATCCATAAACTATGATGGGGTAATTGGTTATGTATTGGAATCTATGTGTTTGTTTTATCTAAACTGGTAGATAAAAAGAAGGAATCTTATCACTCAAATAATGTGTCTAGTTTTGGCAGGTAATACTTAAGTAATTGTTTGTGACTTTTTTTCACCTTTGACTTTTCCAGGAAAACTTCAACTATACCTTGATTTGTTTGTCTTGAAATCATGTAGCCACATTTTCCCCTAGTCAGTCAAAGAAAATGAAATTCATTTTAGGCTGGGCAGAGAAGTATTATGACAGTTATTTTCACTCAAAAGAATGAGTTTAACTAGGGATTTACTAAATAAAATCAACCAAAAAGTAGAAGAAAATGGAAAGCATTTATTGTTATCACTGTTGGCCCAGTCTTCTCAAACCTTAATGTGCATGTGAATCCTGTGAAAAACTTAAACTGTTGATTCTTATTCAGTAGGTACTGGATGGGGCTGGAAACGTGCACTTTCTAAAATTCCTAGGAAATGTTGATGCTCTGGTTAAAAAACCATATTTTAATTAGTGAAGGAGTATATTAACTTAGAAATAATTGGATATATGACCAGAAGGGGTGACATTGCAAAATAGAATTGGCAGAAAGTTGCTATATGCTTAGATGGGTTTACAAGAGTAAGAAATTTAAATATATTTAAAATTATTACTAATTTTTGGTTTTCAGAAAGCCATATAATGTTTATCAATGATAAAATATAATAGAACCTCTGTAAGTTAACCACTCAAGAGACTGTAGCACACTGGTCAACACACAGATGGTCAACACAAGTAACTAGGCCTAGTGGTGCGTGTCTAGTCTATGGAAATTAGGTCAACTTAAAGAGGTGGTAGTGTAGGGAAGTGGTCTATGGAGGGTCTACTGTTTATAGAAATATGCAAAAACGAAAATGCTTTCAGATTTCATTTTATAATAAAATTTAATGAATGAAATTATGAGGAATACCACCTATTGCATTATTTTATAATCACAGTTAAATTCATGATTAAAAAATAGCACATCACTATAGTAAAGGTCAGAAATCAATTTTCCTGAGAATACAATCAAAGCTGATAACAATAAATGTCTTTGATGGATATTTTTAAAATATTTAAAATGCTAAAGCAAGATAGTGAAATAGGAGTTCTCAGGCTTTGCTTGCACCCTCAACCACAAGAAGATTGACTAGCAATGATTCATAGATAAAAACACCTGGATGAAAATCCCAGCATGTGGAAATAAGCCTGAGTCACCTATATGTCCCATAGAAGTGAATGAAATCCACCTTGAAAAGACAGGATAAATGGTCTCACTTTGATCACATTGCCCCTTTTCCTCCTTCGAGTCAGTACAACACCACAAGAAAGGATTCCCTAGAAATTACAGTGGGAAAACAGAACCAAGAAGTGAACATCCAACTTCCTGTAACTTTATCCCCAGTGGGTGTATTAAAGGACAAAATTATTAATAACCATAACAAAATAAATTACCAAGGTATACATATTTAAAAAATGGTTTAAATTCAGACCTCAAAAGCATAAAATGTGAGCAAAGGGAAGTAAACTAAGAGCTTCTGTAAACAATCAAAATAAAATTATTATCAGTTTGCCATAGACTGTTCCAAGATATTCTATGTAAGCCTCTTGGTAATCTCAAAGCAAAAATCTATAAGAGATTTGCAAAACAAAATAAAAAGTATTCAATACATACTACTACAGAAAACCACAAAGGAAAACAGCTAGAGAGGAAGGAAGTTTCCTCAAAACTTCCAGAAAACAGCTAACAAAATGGCAGTAGTAATTAACTATCAATAATTACCTTGAATATAGTGAAAAAAAAATTTTTTTAAGAGACAAAGAGTCTCACTTTGTTGCTCTCAGTAGAGTGTCGTGGTGTCACCAGAGAAATGAACTCATAAATCTATGGTCAATTGATTTTTTTTTTTTTTTTATTGAGACAGAGCCTCAAGCTGTCCCCCTGGGTAGAGTGCCATGGCATCACAGCTCATAGCAACCTTCAACTCCTGGGCTCAAGCGAGTCTCCTGCCCTCCACCTCCCAAGTAGCTGGGACCACAGGCGCCCACCACAATGCCCGGCCATTTTTTGGTTGCAGCCATCATTCTTGTTTGGCGGGCCCGGGCTGGGGATTCTAACTCGCCACCTTAGGTGTACGTGGCTGGCGCCTTAGCCGAATGAGCCACAGGCACTGACCCTGGTCAATTGATTTTTGACAAATGTGCCAAGAATAAAAAATGAGAAAAGAACAGCCTCTTCAATGAATGGTATGGGGGAATCTGGATATCCATACAGGAAAGAAAAGAATGAAATTGGACCCTTATCTTACAGGACATACAAAAATCAACTCAAAATGGATTGAAAACTTAAAGAGACATGGAACCATAAAACTACTAGAGAAGGACAAGGGGAAAAATTACATGACATTGGTCTGGGAAATAATTTTTCAGATTTGATTCCAAAAGCATAAGACAAGAAAAGAAAAATAGAAAAATTGAATTTTTTTTTGCAGTTTTTTTTTTTTTTTTTTTTGGCTACAGCCAGGTTTGAACCTGCCATCTCCAATATATGGGGCCGGTGCCCTACTCCTTTGAGCCATAGGCACCATCCAACAAATGAAATTTTATCAAAAAAATAAAAAGCTTCTGCTCAACAGAGGCAGAGACAACCTACCTATTGAGAGGAAATATTTGCATGCCATATATCTGATAGGGGATTGATATGTGTAATAAATAAGGTACCCAAACTACACTGTGGAAGGGAAATGATCTGATTAAGAAATGAGAAAAGAGGGCATCACCTGTGACTTAGTGTGTAGGGCACTGGCCCCATATACAGAAGGTGGTGGTTTCAAACCTGGCTCCAGTTAAACTGCAACAAAAAAAATAGCCAGGCATTGGGGTGGGCACCTGTGGTCCCAGCTACTTGGGAGGCTGAGGCAAGAGAACTGCCTAAGTCCAGGAGTTGGAGGTTGCTGTGAGCTGTGATGCCCTAGCACTCTACTGAGGGTGATAAAGTGAGATTCTGTCTCTTAAAAAGAAAAAAAAAAAAGAAAGAAAGAAAAGAAAAGAAATAGGAAAAGAACCTGAATAGACATTTTTCAAAAGATATATGAAAGAGTGACCAGTGAATGAAAAAAAGCTTGACATCTCTGATCCTTAGAAAGATGCAAATTAAAACACAATGAGATATCACTTCAGACCTGTTAAAATGGCTATTAACAAAATGACAAAGGCTAACAAATGTTGGCAAGGATGTGGAGAAAAGGGAACTCTTGTACACTATTGGTGGGAATGTAAATTAGTACAGATATCATGGAAAACGATATGGAAGGTCCTCAAAAAACTAAAACAGGAAATACCAGCAATCCCACTTCTGAGGATTTATCTGAAAGATTTGAAATCAGTATACTCAAGAGATGTCTACTCTCCCATGTCCATTGCAACACTATCCAAAATAGCCAAGTCATAGGATCAACCTAAGTGTTGATAAATGGATGAAAAAGATGTGGTATATATACACAATGGAATACTATTCAGCCTTAAAAAAGAAATTCTGACATTTGTGACAACACGGATGGAATTGGAGAACATTATGCTAAGAGAAATAAGTCCAATACAGGATTACAAATATTGTGTTTTCACTTACATGTGGAATCTGAAACAAATGAACTCACTCATAGAAGCAGAGAGCAGAATCATTTATAACTCAAGCTGGGGGTTGTAAGAAATGGGGAGATGAGAATTAAAGAGTACAAAGCATTAGTTAGGACCGTAAGTCTGACTTTTTTATGAGACCAATTTTACAACATGGTGAGTATAGTAATTGAATATCATACATTTCAATATCACTAAGAGCACATTTCAAGTGTTCTCATCACAAAAAGGATCCAATATTTGAGGTCATGTGTAGGTTAGTAAGCTTACTTTAATCACTCCATAATGTATTAAAAAATCATAATGTCATTTTGTACCTCATACATACATACAACTGTAATTCATTACTATATAATAAGAGATAAATGCTAATAGTAATTACAACACATTTTGCCAAACTTCTAGACCAATGATTATCACTTAATAAACACTAAAATACAAATTTTATTGGTCCTTCCTTTTAAATATGCATTTTATAAGGATGAGATTATATTATTAAAAAACATTTATTTATAATTTGGCATATTTCCCAGGATCTTATAACATTCCACCAGGCCCTACACAACTATTAAGATGCCACTGACCACTGTAACAGCACCAGCCAGTGTCCATTATGTCAGCAAATGACATCATACAAGAAAAAGAAAACTATTCTAGACACTGAAAGGGGAACAAAATTAGCTTGTAGATGATATAGTCATTTTGTAGAAAATCCAAAACAATTCATTCAAAAACAAAAGCAAAACTGGGATGTAGCAAGGTGAGTAATACCAACATAAATTAAGTAGACACAATAATGGAGAGTTTGCCATTCACGATGGTAGCAGCAAACAATGGCAGTAAATATGATTCACTAATGTTAAGGAAATCCCAAAATACTACTCAAGCTCATGAAGAACACACATCGTTATACAGAGACATATAACATGTTCTCAGACAACAAGAACCAATTATTTAAAACTGTCAAATGACCTTAAGTTTACTTAAAAGTTTATGCACATGAGCAAGTAAATGAACTGGAATTAGACACATCTAAGAATAAAAACAGGACCATATTAACAAATAAAGATCAGATGGGTTAAACTACACAAAAATAAATGAAATGTAGAATTGTTTTATTAGAGAAATTTAATTTTACAACATACTAGCATATTGTCATTAGAGAAAATTATAAATTCAAGCACAATAAAAAAAAAACCACCCCAAACTCAATGTTGACATTTGGTGTGTCTATATTTTTTAATAAACATATATTTTTTAAGAAGCAACATTCCACGCTAGATATGTAACACATTTAATAGCATAACAATGTTCTATTATACAAATATTTTATAATTTATTCAATAATCCCTATTCATTTAAACTGAGTCTACCTTTTCACTATTTTATGATGCCATAATAAACACTTTAAATGCTCATTTTTTTACCTGCTCTTCATTCATTCTTATGAAATTTATTTATTTATTTGCCTATAAGGAATAAAATCCACAGTGCATAACTCAAGAGGCCTTTGTTTACATAGAGAATAAGGTAAGTGGCACTCCTGGATTTACACAGTGAGACAACACTGTTGAGATTATTGATGCTTTCTGAGTTTTTTATTTTGAACTTTACATTTTTCGCTTGTATTTAACATGGAACTTAGTCTTTGTTTTTTCCTAATTCTCTTTTTTTTTAAATGTCAGATGAATATGAGGATACAAATGAACAAATGATTAGGTTACATTGTTTGCATTTGTTAGGTAAAGTTCAAGTTGTAGTTGAGCCCTTCACAGGAGAGAAAAACAATTAAATTCAAGTCAAGGGAGGAGGAAGGAAGAAGGGGGATTGGTAAACAGCTTGGCACTTCTTGACTGGAGGGCATCTGTCTCCTACCTGCCAATGTGAGGGAATGCCCAAAGGAGATGCCCATGAGGAGACACAGATGACGAACAGCCAAACAAGAGGTCTTTTTACTGAATGCCCAACATTAAAGAATTAAGCATCAGTACTAGAGATATTCTCCCAGATCCTGGGAAACAAAATACAGAAATACAGAAGACAGCTACACTGTGGGGCAGCCTCACCACATGTTAATAATGAAAGTAATTAATACTGTGAAATAATGTAACGAGTTTAATCTTTCAGACCACATGAACATGATCAGAGAGTGAAACTTTAATCTCTATTCAAGATCATATTTCGCCCAATAATTGAAAACCGTGTCTAATAAATTAAAGGTAAATAGAATTTGCTTCTGTTGCCTCTAATCATAACCTCAGCAAAATCAGGGGTTCCTCTAATCCCTCTGAAAGACTTCTATGTAGTAAGCTCTAACTCATGCCTTGTCCTACTATCACTAGTACAGTTTCTGGTCTGGGGTCATGGGCACCTGTCCCTGCTATCTTCCTCCAGTGAGAATCAGCACGAATGCAGGGTCCTCCCTATCCCCCTCTGCCTTCCTGCAACCACCTGCATCATCCTCCTCAAACTGGCAGGGTGACCAGTTCAGGGCTGTGGGCCATTCTTAGCCACTTACTCCCAATTCACAGGAGCTGGAGAGAACATCTGCTTATTCTGTACTTACCACATTGTGTATATTGTGGGTAGAGTGGAATTCAGGGGAAGAACTCTCTCTGCCTGAATGTATTATGCCACCATTTCTCCTTCATGGCTGCCTCAACGGGCTTGGGTAGGAAGAGGGAGGGAGGAGCAGAAAAGGGTTACTCTGACAAGCTTGAAAATTCTCTAGAGTGCTTCAGAAAAGAAGTGAGTTACTAATACTCCACGACCTCAGATTCCAAAAACCTACCCAATTTTATCCTCTACCCCACTCATATACAGGGATTCAGCCCCAAGGAAGAGAAAAGGATGCTGTGTCCAGAAACTTCCTTGTCTGTGTTCCCTTATAACCCCTTCACCACCATGTGACCCCATGCTAGCCAGACCTGTGGCATCCCATCTATTCTTTCCATCCTACTATCTGGGGCCAAGTTATATGTAAATTGAAAATCCAAACCCTTGGCTTTGAAGACTACTCTGCCTGAGGGCAAAAATGTGATCCCTAAGGTCTCATGGTGAAGCCCTCATTACAGCGGTCATGATGGAGCTGAGGGCAAGACCACCTCTCCACCAACCACCACTAGCAGGACTTAAAAAGTGTTTATCACCCTAAGATCCCTTTTGCAGAAGCACTCCTGTCTTCCTCAAAGGGAGTCAAGTGAGAGTCCCTAAAATCTTCCGTTCCTGTGATGTCACCTCCGTGGCTGCTCTTTGCAATACTTTAACTCCACTCCTATCTCAAGGCCCATTGTGTTCTTCCCTCGGATCTCTGCTCCCTCCCTTCCCTCAGGCTTTTCTCAAATTCATCTCTATGAGGCCTTCCTGGGAAAGGCCTTCCTTGTCTGCTATGGTTTGAGTGTGTTCCCTCCAAAATTCATCTTGAAATGTAATCCCTACTGTGATAGAATTAAGAGTGGAGCCTTTGAGGAGGTGATTATTTCATGAAAGCTCCACCCTCATGAGTGGATGGGGCGAGGAACTTGAAGCCTTGGAACCACATGTGGCCTTCTGGATCCTTGAGTGCAGCCTTTTGACTGAATACAAATTCAGAACAATTTCAAAATAAATTCCTGGAAGAAACTAGCCTAGAACCCTTTTTGGCCCTCTGCCTTTGCCATGTTAGGACACAGATTCCTCACTTGTGAATGATGCAGTTACAAAGTACAGACTTGGCAGCAGGGAGAGAAGCTGTCATCAGACACCAAACCCATTGTCACATTGACCTAGGAATTCGCAGCCTCTAGCACCATGAGAAATACATTTTTATTCTGTATAAACTACCTAGCTGCAGGTATTTTGTTATAGTGGCAGAAATAGCCTAAGACACCAGCCATATTTAATAACTACTTTCCTTGCTTTATGTATTTTCCTAAGCAATTATCACAAGAGTACAGGTACTTTTTTTTCTTATTGTCCATCTGTCTGCCTATGAACGAATGAATGTAAGTGCCAAGAGAGCCGAAATTTTTGCTATTTCTGTTTATTGCTGTAATGGCTGTTACATATGGGGAAAAATTGATATTCAGTCTAAAGAGATGTATGGATTATTTGAGTAGGGGAAAAGGGACTAGGCAAAGGGCTTGGGGATAACTATTGCGACAAGGAGAACACTCCAACAATGAGATGTGAAGGTGTGTCAGTGGTCAGATAGACAAGAACTTTCTTTTGTTGATAGGAGTAAGTGAGACCAGAAAGAACCAGGGGTGGAAAGTGAGGTGAGCAGGTGGTGTGATGGGACAGTTAATAAGGGAATGTTTTCTTTGAGGTTAGGCAATTGTTGCCTGTCACTAAGGAGCAAATGAGGGGTTATTCCACCTTCTATCAGTCAAGGGTGCATCAAAGTGCAGTTGCTTCTTGAGGTAAGAAGAGAAGCCTAATTGAAGTTTAGTCAACCTGAATTAGCAGGCACTTTTTCCGGATTTGTCAGTGGGACAAACAATTCATAAATGTTTACCATTTATAAGGCAGAGAATGGGAATTTGGAGGGTCCATGTCTGGCCTTGTAGTAAACATGGGGGTCATCACTGAGTCTTGTCTAAGTCATGTGGGGCTGGGTGCTTCCCTCGGTAACATGTTTCCAACAATACAAAAGGAAGGGTTTGTTTCTTGATTCTCACTGATTTTCTAGGATCCTGGGGCTCAGGTAAAGTTCAATATTGTCAGCCATGCCTTAAACAGTGCCTGGCTGCCATAGAACAGGCACTCAATAATTATTTGTGAATGAAGGAATTAACAACCACTCAGAAAAGAGAAAGGAGGTGAAAGGATCACCAGGCAAGGCAGGAAGGAGTGGAGAGGAAGCCCAATTATTGCCTTAGGCTTTATCTTCTAAGATTATAACTAATCATATATTACTGTGGTTGCCACTGAGGGCTCATTATGGGCGAAGCATTGTGCTAAGTGTGTTACATGCATAACCTGGTCTCAGTTTTGATTCAGCTACTGCATTCAGGATACCTTGGCTCTTGACTATTGGTGTTTAAAATGGTCTGATTGACAAGGATGCTAAAGATGGATTATGTTCTCATTCAAAGTTGCCTTTGAAAAAAGAAAAAAAATAAGTTCCATAGATTTTTTTTCTCCAGTTTCATAATTTACCATTAAGCGCTCTATATAAGTTTTCTTTTAAAATAATCAAGAGGCATGTCTATAACTTTTGTAATCTCATGTTTCTTATGTTTAGACTAGAAGCTGCCTAAATATGTATACATACAAAATACTTCACAATCTTTCAACAAAGATGTCACGTTAAGGGTACAAGTATTCAATTCGAGATAACCTCTCAACAAAGGCAGATATATCTATTCACTTTTTCCTGTTTTTCATCAAGAGGAACAAAAAGAAGAAAAACCATTACACAGCATCAGAATTCTCTTACATAATATCTCAGAAGGAATTTGTTTGAACTTGTGAAAGACTGTGCTCCTCTGTTTCTAAAAGGAGAGTGTTCATTATAGTCATTATCTGTTATTGGATTCCTACCACGTGGTGTTCACTGTACTAAAAAGTTCACCTTTCTCGGAAAGGTTGTGCCTGCACTTCTGAAGTTATATAAGATTTCAGATGATGACTTGATCTTGCATTTCAGGGGAAAAGACAGTAGAGCACTTTGCATTCAGGATACAATTTTTTTGTACTTCAACTAAAACTTCATTGAAACAAAAGAATTTCTTATTGCAACTCAGAAATTTAGCTATTGTGACATATCTAATTACAGGAAATGAAGTTATGTTTGACTTTAAAATATTAAATCCATTATTTACTTTTGAATATACAATGGTTAAAATCTTTGTAGTTTAAAAAAAGTTGTAAAATTATGTGTACCAAATGGTAATTTAACATGTACTAGCAAGACCTTAGTTTTGAACAAGATTATTGAATAGTACATTTCATTAACACTTAACTATTATAAAGTGCTTAATAAGGATGTTTTCAAAAGCATTTTCAGTTACTTAATGAGATTAAAACAGATTAACATAAATGCCAGAGTAAATAAAAGTTCCTTTTATTCAAATATAAATTTCTCTTGGAAAAAAATGTGCATGACAAATTTGTTTTGAATTCCTGGCCTTCTTTCTACGTCAAAATATTTCAAATACATTCTAAAGTGCATTAAGATAGCATTTGGAAATGATCTGGCCATGTGAAATGGTCACCTATTATCTGCATGATTTGAAAGCGCTGCCATCAAGTGGTGGTGCTCACTCTTTATAGCTGGAGGAGCAGATGCTGGGTTAAGAGGGCTGTGCCTTGAACTTGACGAAGTTGGCTTATACAGGCAAAGCCTCCTTCAGACCTTTGAAAGAATTTCAACCTTTGTGAAATATTTCTCATGAGAGTTTGTTTGGACCAACCCCATTTCCCTCTCAGGTCTAAAGCCTCTCCATCTCTGTGAGCTTTGACTTGATGTGAGGTTTGTCTATGGACTCATGCTAACCCGGAAAGTCTGACACCTGCTTCTACTTAGTTGCTTACTCTCATTTGCTCCCAGTGTTGTGTTGGCTTCCGAGCAAAGTCCTAATTTTTTATCATGGCGTCTCACTAGGCAGCTCTGCCTTTACTTATTAACACTTATGTGTTTAACTAAATACTATGGCACATACTGTGGGCCAGGCACGGTGCTAAGCCCATATCAAATATCAACACAATTAGCTCATTTGGTCAGTATAGCAACACCGTGGGGTAGTTTCTTTTGCTATCATTCATATTTTATAGATGAGACTAAAAAAATGGGGAAATCAAGTAGATCAAAGACCTGCAACTCAAACCCAGGCAGTCTGATTCCAGAATCTCTGCTCTAAACTTCCATAGTCCATATGCTGTTGTCATACAGGACTCGATGACAAGACATGTTCTGGTCACCTTTACACCATATGCACGGGTGCCATGTATACACAAACCCCAAATGTTTAAGATACATAAATTCATTGAGCATTAACAAATACTATATTTTGAAAGACGTAACAATACCTTAGAGACTATTAAAAATCTAGAGTCCAATTTAATTCCTTTTCTACTTTAACTTTCTTCCTTTAACAATTAAACAAAATTATTTGTTTATTTGTCATTCACATTGAATCTAAACCATTATGCAAGTTAGAAGAGCTTTTCTAAATGCTATGCCTTCTTCTTTGGGGTTAGCTGGATTTTAGAAGCTTCTATTTCCTATCTTTTTTCCCTCTTAGCTACAGGGGAGCTATTTAATGCAGTGGTTCTCAAATCTTTGGTTTCAGGACCTCATTACACTCTTAAACTCTATAAACAGCTTCTGTTATATATATATATTGCTATCCATTAACGTCTATCATATTAGATAATACACCGAGGCTGCAGGTTCGACCCCAGCCCAGGCCAGCTAAAGCAACAGTGACAACTACAAACTGAGAATTTTAATATTTGTTTAAAAATAATAAACCCATGGCATATATAAATAACAAATCTTTGTGAAAAGTATATTTTATAAAGTCAAAAATATTTTGGGAGAAAGTGGCATTGTTTCATGTCTTTATAGATGTCTTTAACTTTCGTTTTTTTATCACCTAAAGTCTGTAGTTTACATTTAGGCTCATTCTTGGTATAATATATCCTATGAGTTTTGACAAATGTGTAATGACATTTATGCTTCGTTATAGTAACATAGAATACTTTCAGTGCCTGAAAATTGTTCTGTGCTCTATCCACCCCTCTCCCTCCCCTAACCCATGGGAAAACTACCAAATTTTTATTGTCTCCATGGCTTCGCCTTTCCCAGAAAGTCATACCATTGCAATCATATGATATACAACTTTTCCAGATTGACTTCTTTCACTTAGGAATATTCATTAAATCTTTATCATGTCTTCTCATGGCCTGACAGCTCATCTATTTTTAGCACTGAAAAACATCCCATTGTTCGAATATATCACAGTTTATTTTTCCACTAACCTACTGAAGATCATTTTACTGTCATTCAAGTTTTGGCAATGGTATAAATATTTTATAAACATCCATAGTCAGGGTTTTGTGTGGACATACGTTATCAGCCTATTTGGGTAAATATCAAGGAGTACAATTTCGGGATCATATAGTAAATGTCTGCTTAGTTTGTAAGAAACCGCCAAACTATCTTCTAAAGTTGAGTCCCATTTTTTGGTCTGATCAGCACTGACCGATAGTTTCCATTGCTCCATGTCCTCACCAGCTTTTGAGGTGGTCAGTGTTTTAGATACTGGCCATTCTCATAGGTCATATGGTTTCTAAGTGTTGTTTTAATACCGTGATGTTGAGTATCTTTTCGTATGTTTATTTTCCATCAATATATCTTCTTTGGACAGGCCTTTTTTTATCATTTTTTAAAAATTAAGTTGTTCATTTTATTGTTAGGCTTTAATAGTTGTACATGTATTTTGAATAACAGTCTTATGAGACATGTCTGTTGCAAATATTTTCTTAATGTCTGAATGTCTGTGACTCTGTTCTCATTTATTTGAAATTGTCTTTCACAGATGAATTTTTAATTTTAATGAAGCCCCATGTCTCAGTTATTTCTTTCATGGACCATGCCTTTGGTGTTGTATCTAAAAATTCATTGCTGGGGTGACACCTGTAGCTCAGTGGGTAGGGCGCCAGCCACATACACCGAGGCTGGCAGGTTCAACCCCAGCCCAGGCCAGCTAAAGCAACAATGACAACCACAACAACAAAAATAGCCGGGCATTGTGGCAGGTGCCTATAGTCCCAGCTACCTGAGAGACTGAGGCAAGAGAATTGCTTAAGCCCAAGAGTTTGAGGTTGCTGTGAGCTCTCTACACAGGGTGACAGCTTGAGAGACTCTGTCTGAAAAAAAAAAAGAAAAAAATCATTGCCATACCCAAGGTCACTTAGTTTCTCCTTTGTTATATTCCAGAAATTTTATAGTTGTAAATTTTGTATTTAAGTTTATGACCATTTTGAGTTAATTGATGTGAAGGGTATAAGGTCTGTGGATAGATTCATTTTCTTGCATGTGGATATCTAGTTGTTTTGTCACCATTTATTCAAAAGACTATCTTTAGTTCATTGTATTGTGTTTAGTTCCTTTTTCCAGAGATCAATTATCTATGTTTATATGAGGCTATTTCTGGACTCTCTATTCTGTTCCATTGATCTGTTTGTCTTTTATTTTGCCAATGCTACACTGACTTGATTATTGTATCTTTATAGTATATGTTGACATCAGTTAGCACAGCTCTCCAACTTTGTTTTTTAATATCGAGTCAGCTATCTGGGTCTTTTGACTCTCCATCTAAACTTTAAACAATTTAAATTATTTCTTTAAAAATGTTTCTTTAAAGAATCTTGTCAGAGTGACAAACAGCTTGGCATCTTTGTGCTTATTAGCAAAATGCAACCCTTCCTTCAGGCAAACATAATCAACAAAATAACTTGCTAGGATTTTGATTGGAATGTCATTGAATCCACATGTGAGGAAGAACTGACATCATGATAATATTTAGACTTCCTGTTCATAAACAAGAAATACCTCTCCATTAATTTAGTTGTTTTTTAATATCTTTCATCAGAGTTTTATACTTTTTCTCATATAGATCTTATATATTTTGTTAGATTTATAACTAAAGATTTCATTGGGGGGATGCTAAAGTAAATGGGTATTCCATTTTTGAGTTTCAAATTCTACTTATATACTGTTGATGTATGGGGATAGCAATTAAATTTTGTGAATTAACCTTGTATCCTGCAAACTTGATAAAACCATTTATTAGTTCTAGGATGTTTTTGTTTGTTTTGTCAATTCTTTTATGTTTTCTGAATAGGCAGCCATGATATCTGTGAAAAAAACAACTTTATTTCTTCCTGCCCAATCTGTGCATACTTTATTTCATTTTCTTGTCTTAGTTAGAATTTCCAGCAGTTGAAAAGCAGTGGTGAGAGGGGCTGTTCTTACCTTACACCTGATTTATGTGGAAAAGCTTTAAGTTTCTTACCATTAAGTGTGATATCAGCTGCAGGTTTATTGTAGATGTTCTTTTTCAAGGTGATGAAATTCCTCACTCTTCCTAGTTTCTGTGTTATCACGAATGGACACTGGATATTTTCTATGTCAACATGATCATGTGATTCTTTTTCTTTAGCCTGCTGACATGATGGGTTGCATTGACTGACTTTTGAATGAACCAGTCTTTCATACAGAGGATAAATTCCACCTGGTCGTGATGTATATTTATTTTTATACATTGTTGGATATAATGTTATAACATTTTACTAAGAATTTTTGCATCTATGCTTAGAAGAGCTATTAGCTTGTAGTTTTATTTTTATTTTGTTTTGCTAGCCCTTTCTCTTGACCTCTAATGTCATCTCATTGTTAGAAAACAGGATCTATTTATTTAGAGCTTCTGCTGGCATTGATAGAATTCTAATTAATTTTAAATAATTTCTTTAAAAAGCTTCCAGAGTGACAAAAAGCTTTTTCATTTTATGTTAATTAGCAAAATGCATCCCTTTCTTCAGACAGACATAACATAACAAGGCAAACATTTTGGTTGAGAGGGAGTGGGCTTAGCTTCATCAATCCTTCTTCTCCTTAGCTGGCTGTTGTTATGCAATACACAAGTTGTGTGACTATTTAAGGCAGTTTTGTCTTTTATGTATTTTGAGACTTGCTTTGTGGTCACCAATGTGGTGAATTTGTGCAAATATTTCTTATGCATGTAAAGACAATGGGTTATATAAAAAATTGCAGGATAGATTCTGTAATTTTTAGACCAATAATGCAAAAATATAGGAAATAAAGAATTGTATGATTAATCCAGAGAAAAACAGAAATGGAGAAAAACTAAGTAAAGAAAAAAAGAAAGATACAACAAAGAATGGTAAAATATGTCCCCAAACATCATGAAAACTCTAACAAAAATCAATTCAATGATTTAATATTAATATAGAAAAACAGATTCTAGGTAGCATTAAAAGAAAAAACTATAATAATTTGATAAATAGGATAATTTACTAGAAATATTAATGATCCTTTCTGTGTGTGAGCCTGAAAACATAGATTCGAAACAAAGTAATAGTTACATACTTATTAAAAAAGAAAGAAATCCATAATTAATATGGGAAATTTAACTCAGCCTATTCAGAAATTGTTAAATAAAACAGACAAAAATATATTAGAGTATAACAGATTTTAAGAGCAATTCATAAGTGTATTATGTTGAGGAATATTCTATTTTTTCATATTTTCCATCTCTAGCTCTCTAAACTGCATCTCAGTTATAACTTCAGAGCAACCTTCAAAGTAATTAGTTATCTAATATTATATATCATATATATGTACTCAAGTGGGTTTTAAACTTTAAAGATTATACATTGATTTATATAAATTGTTTTGTTATTACTCTTGCATGACTGCTCTTTTTCTATTGTCCTATTCTTTAGGTCCATACCTTTCCTCTTACACTTTTATTTCACTTTAATCATATCTATTTTATTTAATGATTTTGCTAATATTTGCCTGCTTGGACATTAATTCTTCTCTTTATGTTGATTCCTCTTGCTGGTTAAATTCTTTCCGTGAATGTTAAATTTGGTTTGAGCCACTCTTCATCAATGCAAGAAGAACTTTTTTTTCCCAGATTAACATGAGTGTACAAATGATTTGATTCCATTGTTTGCATTTCTAAGGTTCAATTCAAGTGTAGTTAAGCCCTTCATCCAGGGGGTGTGCGGTACACCCTTCATTGTGCACATTAGATGAGAGTTTACCAATCTCCTTCCTCCTCCCCTGTCCTTGTTTCCTCCTCCCCTACCCCTTACTTGAACATACTTATGTTTTTCTATTATGTGGGCCAGTAGTTGTTTTTCTATTGGTTTCATATTAGTATTGAATACACTGAATACTTGGTTTTTCATTCTTGTGATACTTTACTGTGAAGAATGTGCTTCAGCTCCATCCAGGTAAATACTAAAGTGTAAAGTCTCCATCTTTGAATGTCTGAGTAGTATTGCATGGTATACGCATACCACGGTTTATTAATCCATTCATGCATTGATGGGCACTTGGGTTGCATCCACATCTTGGCAATTGTGAATTGAGCTGTAATAGATACTCTAGTGCAAACGTCCTTGTGATAAAATGAGTTTTTTTCCTTTGGGTAGACACCTATTGGGATCAAATGGAAGATCTACTTTCAGCTCTTTGAAGATTCTCCATATTTCTTTCTAAAAGGCTATACTAGGTTGCAATCCCACCACCAGTGTATAGGTATTCCCTTCTCTCTGAACTCATGCCAGCATCTGCAGCTTTGGGATTTTGTGCCGTGGGCTACTCTCACTGAGGTTAGGTGAACATCTCAGAGTTTTGATTTGCATTTTTCTGATGATGAGGGATGATGTACATGATAGCATTTAACTTGTTTCTTTTCAGGATCTGACTTCTTAGGCAGTCTATGTTCACCTAGTTTCCAAATGCCTTAGCTCTCTGTCCAGACTGTGGTGAAATCTCCCATGTGTCTTGGAAGCATGGTGCTCTTCCTTTCCACTTCCTCTTGAACTCAAAAGCATTTTTATTGTTTTCTGTTTTTCCATATATCCCTCTGTTTTGTGTATCCATTACCAAATGACCCTTGGCCATAAATCTAGGAAGTTCCATATGACTAGGAAGTCGTATCAAATCATAACTTTTGGAAACAACAAAGAAGAGGAAAGTTTTATTCTTTGTCCCATGAAATATATAATTCATTTCCCACATAGGTTAGGCATTTGGTAGGAAATCATCAATATGAACTTAATTAAATTAAGTTAAGCTTAATTGAATAACTCCAGTATTACCGGATTAAGTTTACAAAAACCTTCCTCATCCCTGGAGTTTTCTTCCAAGTTCAATATTTGCTGCTGAGGGAAATGTAACTACCCAAATATTCCTAAGTAAAATTATTTTATTAAAGTTCTCATTCTTCTGAGGTAGTGCAATTCTAAAGAAATATGTTGAGCGCTTATATTCACAGGAGACCTTATCTAACTCCCATGTATCTTCTGGTTCTAACAGTTTCTTCCTAATTATAACTTAGATATAAGTCTTTTTAACTCACACAATAACAATTTCTAATGGATTTTTAATAACCAACAAGCAATTCTGCTTTATCTTTATATAGGTTTTGTCACATCTATGATTTTATCCTAATGATTAAATTGTTAACCAAAATTGAGCTGTATCTACAAGGTGACCATGAAGTCCATGTGCAATTTCAAATTGTACGCTATTTTAAGTTGCACACAAACTTTATGGCCACCCTGTATTAAAGCTCAAATTCACAAACCTTTAAAGCCTTTTCAGTATTAGTGCTTCAAACTACTGATTAATCAGCTATGAAATTCAAATATAGTCTTTAACCTGGAATTCAAATTAATTAAAACAAAATAAAGAGTATAATGCCTGTAAAAGTATTAACTCATAGTTAAATCAACACAAGGGAAACACTGGAGTATTTCACAAGATTTCCTTTTCTATTACAAATGTATTTTAAATACAGATCCAAATAGAAAATTCTTTACTATTTCTCTGTTAGCAAATTGGCTTCCTTTCTGTAATATCTTAAAAGATAGGACTGCCAAAAGGTAGCCTACCAGAGCCCAGGCTAAGCCTCAGGCTCACCTGAACCCAGAGGCTGTAGATCACAGAAATTTTCTCTCTTTTTTTTTTTTTTTTGAGACAGAGCCTCCAAGCTGTTCCCCTGAGTACAGTGCTGTGGCAGCACAGCTCACAGCAACCTCCCACTCCTGGGCTCAAGCGAGTCTCCTGCCTCCACCTCCCAAGTAGCTGGGACCACAGGTGCCTGCCACAATGCCCGGCTATTTTTTGGTTGCAGCCGTCATTGTTGTTTGGCGGGCCTGGGCTGGATTCGAACCCACCACCCTAGATGTATGTGGCTGGTGCCTCAGCCGCTTGAGCCACAGGCGCTGAGCCAGAAATTTTCTTTCTTCTTTCTTTTCTCTCTCTCTTTCCTTCCTCCCTCACTTATTCTCCTTCTCCCCTTTGTCCATATTATCCTGCTCCTTTCTCTTCCCTATTTTCCTCCTCTTCCTCCCTTCTCTCTCTCTTAAGGCTCCAAAGCCTAAATTTGGTTAACCCTACAGAAATGGACCCAACTCAGACATCTCTGAATGAGAAACTGCCAATGTACTTACTCTGGGAGGTTTGGAAAGAGGAAGCACAAGTGCGTGGTGCGTTCACCAAGAAACTAAGGTGCTGCAAGAATTCATATTATGGGTTGGAACTCAGTCGCTTGGCATTCTCTATTGTGGATGATGATTATTAGATGATTGGTGTTTTTGTAAAAAGAAAATCACCCATATCAGCTTTTCTGTCTTTGGCTTTTCCCCTCATTAGTCATTTCCATAATGACTTAAAAGCAACACCAAGCCAACATCACATTTTAATTGGGTGAAGTGTTTTTTTTTAAAAATGACAGCTTTTTCACCAATTGGTTGTTGATGCTAACCATGTTAACCTCTCTCATGGCACAGCTTTGCTCTTGATTATTCATGACTAAAGTAGAGAAAGATTTTCTATTCCTCATTGAGGTTTTTGTTTGTTTGTTTTTGTTTTTTGGTTGCTGTTTGTTTTTGTTTTGTTTTGTTTTTGAGACAGAATCTCACTCTGTCACCCTTGGTAGAATGCCGTGGCATCATAGCTCGGAGCAACCTCAAACTCTTGGGCACAAGTGATTCTCCTGAGTAGCTGGGAATATAGGCACCTGCCACAGTGCATAGCTATTTTTATAGAAACAGGGTCTTGCTTTGCTGGGGCTGGTCTTGAACTCCTGAGCTCAAGCAATCCATCCACCCTGGCCTCCCAGAGTGCTGGGATTACAGATGTGAGCCACTGCACCCAATCTCATCATGGAGTTTTTCTGCCCATTTTCTGTTGGGAGTTCTGGTTCTCTTCCCACCATGCACTACCTGGGTCATTCATGAAAGTCTAAAACAGATATCAATTCTAGGGGGTACTAATATTATATCTTTTTTAGAATTTCTTTGATTTTTTGCTTTTGTAGTAGAGCAAGTCCTGGGATAACATAATTTACTTCAATGTCATTTCATTATACATTTCATGAGAAAGAAAATTGATTCCCAGTTGGAGCCACTCTCTGTGTGCAGTTTGTGAGTTTTTCTCATGTCTGCATGGGTTTTCTCTGAGTCCTCTGGTTTCCACTCACATTCTCACCTGTGTATGTGAGGTGAACTGGCAGGTCTGAATGAGTTGGGGGTGTGTGGGGAGGGTGGATGCCTGTGATGGGCTGGCGTTATGGCCAGGGCTGTTTTCAGCTTCTGCCATGACCTGCCTGGAGAGGTTCTAGCCACCCTCAACCCTGAACTGGCAAGAGTAAGTAAATAATTATCTTACTTGCTTGTGCTAGTTTGTATTGACCTTCAAAAATACATGTATTGCTTACATTTATTACAACATGAAGTGTTTTGGTCTTTATTGAGAAGTTTGCTGATGTTTTTATGACCAAAATATGCTGTAGGAACTTAACTCTTATTTACATCAATTAGCCTAATAAAAATGGTTTCATTACGTCATTTCAATTCAAGTTGTAGTGGACAAAAGAATGTTAAGTGAGGAATTACCACAACTTTTCTCCCCAAATCTCATCCTAAAGGTCAGACTTCATATAAATTTTGGAAGAAGTGAAAGTTTTCCTGTCCTTTTCTCTTGCTTACCAGTGACCTTCTATTTTCTGTTTTGGGGTTGGGGTGGCTGCCCCTGTCACCATGCTCAGCTCCTCTATAGGCTCCTACACCCACTTATCTCTCTGCAGATGTCAACAGATAATGGTGGTTTACAGGAAATAAGATGTGAGGTGTGGTCTCTTCAGGCTCAAGTTCTAATGGCCTACTGCACATCCTAGTGACTATAGTTAATAATAACCATCCCTGTACGTTGACTCTCTTGTGGGTGGTCAATGTACAGAGGTTCTACTGTATTGGATATTTCAAAATTGCTGAAAGAGTAGCCTTTAAATGTTCTCACCACAAAAAAAAAAAAATCACAAGTATGATGAAGTGATGGATATATTACTAAGCCCAATTTAAACATTTCACAATGTGTATGTGTACCCTAACACACACTGTACTCCATAAAAACATATAATGGTCAATTAAAATTAAATTAAGTTAAAAAGAAGGCTCTGATGGTACTCATGTTAATAGGGGGCTCCTGATTTCCAAAATCTTCAAATACTTAACAGAAAGCAGCCTTACAATGAAATGATAGACATTGGGTTTATATTTCAAAATGTTTCTGACATAATGGCTGCCTATTTCATTTCTAAGCAAATGTCCTACTGAGTACGTGTGGATTTTCAACCTCTCCTACAAGTAAACTAAGTGATTTCCTCTTTCCACTTTTTATGCAGTGTTACATATATATACACACACTACAGACATATCCATAGATTGAAGAATATGATATGGAGATTGCTAATAGCTAGAATGGAAAAACAAATATAGAATTTTATTTGGATTTGACTTCCTGATACAGAATATTTCCATCATTTAGTTGAGTGATTATGTATATTCATACCTAGTAGGCTTATCCTCATGAACCTTTCATTAAAATAAATATTCTACATTGACTAATTAAATAAAGGTACTTACAATTATTGGTCATCACATCATCCTGATTCAAGCATATTTTACAATCATTAATTTCCTGGTAGCTGTTAAAATCCTGTCTTGTCTTTGGAGATGCCCTAAGTATTTTTAATAGGAATTATGTGGTGAGCTTAGCAGGAATTTCATCTAAAAAGAGATCCATCTGGTAGATGTATCAAATTAATAGTACTTGAACATTGAGTTCCACTTTCCAAAAACTGATTAGGCATAACTATATAAAATTTCCTAATGAATATTGATGTATTTTTGTTACATCACAGGTTGCCTTTCTCACATCTGAGTCACTTGAAATAAATAAAACTTTTGAAGACCTGATAATAACTTGTGTAATACAATAAATAATCACTAAGTGGGAAAACTGAAGTTAAATTCATGCTTATTTAAGTGTCTGGAACATTATTTGGTACATCTTGATCCAATCTTCTAAAATTTAGGGGATTTGATAATTCCATCACATGTTCAAATCAGATACTTATGAATATAGTACAGCAATTTCTAGTAGTGAGAAGGGAGTAGAGGATTTACTTTGGATTTGACTTTCTTAAACACTTCCAAATAGCATGATTTAATCATCTACATGAATATTAAAGAATTTATCAGTCTCTCAGTGGTACATTATCTGGAAGAAAATTTATTTCTTCCTGGGAATTTGACATATTATGGGCAATGCTCTTCCATAGTGTCAAGTTCCCTAGGTAAAGTGTTTAGGCATAGAATCTATGGATTCTATGAAAGACCTGAAAATTCAGTTAAAATTTGTATTCAACTCAGATGCCTTAAAAAATTCCCTAACTTTACATTGGTTCTTGTAGAAGACTTAAAAAGATAATACTCTAAAAAAGAAATTGACTTATGCTTCCAATGGGCTCTTGAAACAAGGATATTTTGTTCTCAAAGTGCAGATGTGTGCTGTAGCAGCCAGTATAGCTTATAGCTAGGAAGAGAGTTATAAGAAATACCTGTACAGCTCAATAATGGAACACCTTGGTGCAAAGGGCATGGAGAGGGACTTAGCTCCCCTAACAAGCACAAGCATGAGAGCTTGTGAGATAAGAGCATTGGTGAATTGGCAGGCTCTACACCTGTGGTGCTGAGAGGCACGAGATCAGCCTTATATTAGGCTGGAGGAGAAGGTAGTCAGGAACACGTGCATTCTATCACGGACCCGCTTACTCTGACTCTGTCTCCTCCCTAACACCAGCACAGCGTCTCTCTGCTAAAGATTACCATGCTCTACTAAAGACTAAGATCTTCTATTCTAAGACTGCTTTACTCTCTCAAAGACTATCTCTCTCTTGCTAAAGTAGATAGACCTCAGGTACCTAAGAGAAATTGTTCCTGAGCACAGTAGCATAGCAGTCCACATCCGGAACCTAGTTAAGCCAGGCCTGAGACTTGGCCAGTCCCAGGCCCTGACAGTGTGCATGTGCACACACACACACACACACACACACACACACTTCTTCCAACTCTCTAATATAGCAATAAAGGGTTGAAAATACCATGGAAACTAGGAATCCATGTCCAAATAGTACTGCCTGGGTATCAGGTTTTAAAACAAGAGAATGACAACCATGGGACCAATCTCTAAAGACACGTGCAAGTCTGTTCCCATGGTGGTAAGTTTGTCATATAGTCCCCGCTTCATCTTAAATTACTGTCCTTCATTCTCAAATTTTGTGATTCCTACTTTTTTTGAGGTAAAATGTTTTTCTTCTTTGAAATGATAGCCATAGAAGATGATAATATTTGTTTTTATGTTTTTACTTGCAAAAAACATAAAGTTGGCAACCTTAATTGGCTTTTAAATTTGCTTTTGGAATGTTACCAGCTGGTAAAACCCAAGAGTGTAGAAATCACTGACCAGCATGGAACACATATGCTCCCTTCATTCTGATTTTCTAAACCATTATTTCACAGAAATTTAATATTAGGATATTGTTCTGGCCATTCATAGGTTGATGAAAGAGGATTCTTTCCATCAATGCCTCCTTCCATGATTTCTTTTAAAATTAAATCACTTGGCTTGGCTCTTGTAACTCAGCAGCTAGGGCACCAGCCACATACACCGGAGCTTGTGGGTTCAAATCTAGCCCAAGCCTGCCAAACAACGAGAACTAGAATCAAAGAGTAGCCAGGCATTGTGGTGGGTGCCTGTAGTCCTAGTTACTTGGGACACTCAGGCAAGAGAATCACTTAAGCTTAGGAGTTTGAGATTGCTGTGAGTTGTGACACCATGGAACTTCACTGAGGGCTACATAGTGAGACTCTGTCTCAAAAAAATAAAAAATAAAATTAAATCACTAACAATCAAGATAGATTGTAAATGCAGTATAGTTATACCTTATTTCATGAAGAACATAAATAGCTGAAATGCTGCTAAGATATTAGACTTTTTTACCTTTATGCCATATTACTTATAAAAATAATAATGTGATTGTCACTGAAATAAAAATTTCACATAATTCAATAAACATTTTAGTAATCTAGCAAAATGATTATGAAATGGTAAATGTTTTGGTTATATTTTTGAAAAAGTACCAATAAAATTTTTAAATGTGAACAGATGAAGTTCCAAAAACCAATGCCAGCTTACCTGAAGAGGCTGCAGTGCAGCAAAAAGTCATTCCATTTCTATGAAGCTCTCCAGCAGAGCAAAAACCCTGCACCTTTACTGCTTAACTTAACCTTAGAAATGGGGCGGCACCTGTAGCTCAAGGAGTAGGGCACCAGCCCCTGTGGCTCAAGGAGTAGGGTACTGGCCCCATATGCCGGAGGTGGTAGGTTCAAACCCACCCTGGCCAAAAAAAAACTGCAAAAAAAAAAAAAGAAAAGAAATGAAGATCCAGGTTTGTACTAGGAGAGAATATCCTGAAACATTGCAGGGATAACAATTCAAAATGTCACTGTAAATGACAAAATAGGGATGCACACAGTGGCAAGTGAACATTGTGGATTACGTAATTGAAAATGCTTTCAAAATGTACATAAAATTAGTTTCTTGATTTAGTACAGGAACACCTCAGAAATATTGCATATCTGGGTCCAGAGCACTACAATAAAGCCAATATTACAAGAAAGGAGTCACACAATTTTTTAAATTTCCTAGTGTATATAAAATTATGTTTATACTGCGCTGTACTCTATTAAATGTGCAAAACATTATGTCTAAACGAGCCATGTACATACTTTAATTTGTTTCTGACAATTGCTTACAATTGTCTGAATCCTTGGTGAATCATCATTTCACTGGTAGAGAGTCTTGCCCCAATGTTGATGGCTGCTCACTAATGAGGGTGGTGGTTGCTAAAGGTTGTGGTGTGCGCTGCAATTTCTTAAAACAACAATGAAGTTTGCTACATTAATGAACTCTTATTTCATGAAAGATTTCTTTGTAGCATACCGACTGTTTGATAGCATTTTACCTACAGTATAACTTCTTACAAAATTAAGGTCAATCTTCTCAAACCCTGCCACTGCTTTATCAAATAAGTTCACATGCTATTCTAAATTTTTTGGTGTTATTTCAACAATGTGTACAGCATTTTCACCAGGAATAGGTTCCATCTCAAGAAACTACTTTCTTGAGAAACCAATCCTCATCTACTCAGGTTCTATCATGAGATTGAAGCAATTTAGTCAAATCTTCAGGCTCTACATCTCATTCTGGTTCTCTTCCTACTTCCACGAGACCTGCAATGACTTCCTCCACTGAAGTCTTGAGCCCCTTGAAGTCATCCACAAGGGCTACAATCAACTTCTGTCAAATTCCTGTTGGTGTTGAGATTTTGACTTCCTCCCATAAATCAGGAATGTTCTTAATGGAAACTGATATAGTGGATCCTTTCCAGAAGGTTTTCGATTTACTTTGCCAAGATTCATCAGAGGAATCACTGTCTACGGAAACCATAGCCATACTAAATGTATTTCTTAAATAATAAGACTTGAAAGTTGAAATTACTCCTTGATCCAAGCCTGCAGAATGGATATTGTATTACCAAGTATGAAAATGACATTAATCTTGTACATCTTCATTAGCGCTCTTGAGTGACTAAGTATATGTACAATGAAGAGTAATATCTTGAAAGAAATTTTTTTTCTGAGCAATAAGTCTCAGAAATGTATTTAAAATATTCAATAAGCTATTCTGTAAATAGGTATATTGTCATCAGGCTTTGTTATTCTATTTCTAGAGCACAGCCAGAGTAGATTTAGCAATTCTTAAGTGACCCAGAATTTTGGATTGCTAAGTGAGCATTAGCTTCAACTGAAAGTCTTTAGCTGCGTTAGACTCCACCTAGAAAATCAGCCTGTCCTTTGAAACTTCTGAAGCCAGGGATTAACTTCTTTCTAGCAATGAAAGTTCTAGGTGACACCTTATACCAGCATAAGCCTATTTCATTTACATTGAAAATCTTTTGTAGAGTAGCTACTTTCATCAATTATCTTAGCTAGATCTGTGTAATTGTCTGCAGCTTCTATATCAGCATTTGCTACTTTACCTTGTACTTTTATGTTATGGAGATGGTGTCTTTCCATCAACCTCATAAGCCAACTTCTGTTAGCTTCCAACTTTTCTTCTAAAGCTTTCTCACCTCTTTCAGCTTTCATAGAACTGAAGAGAATCAGAATTTTCTTATGAAACATTGAATTAAGCTTTGGCTTAAGGGAATGTTGTGTTTGGTTGTTCTTCCATCCAGACCACTGAAACTGTCTCTGTATCAGTACCAAAGCTGATTTGCTTTCTTATCTTTTGTGTGTTCGCTGGAGGAGCACTTTTAATTTCCTTCAGTAATTGTTATGTTTTATTCATAACTTGGCTAACTATTCGGTACAAGAGGCTCAGCTTTCAGCCTAGCATGGCTTTTGACATTCCTTCCTCATTAAGTTGAATCATTTCAAGGTTTTGTTTTAAAGTGAGCGATATGTAACTTTCCCTTTCACTGGAACATTTAGAACACACTGTAGGGTTATTAATTGGCTTAATTTTAATACTATTGTGACTCAGGAAATTGAGAGGTTTGAGGAGAGGAAGAGAAATGGAGGAACAATTTACCTGTAAAGCAGTTAGAACATACATAATATTCACTGATTATTAAGTCTGCCATCTTACATGGATGAGTTTGTGACATCCCCAATTATAATAGTGCCATTAAAGTTCTCAAGTCATAGATTTCCATGTCAGATATAATAATAGTAATAATGACTGAAGTATTGTAAGGATTACCACAATATGATACAGAGATACAAAGTGAACATACACTGTTGGAAAAATAGTGCCTTCAGACTTGCTTGGTGAGGGCTACTACAAATCTTCAATTTATAAAATATGCAATTTCCATGAAGACCAATAAAATAAGGTAAAGCCGGCTCAGCGCCTGTGGCTCAATCGGCTAAGGCGCCAGCCACGTACACCTAAGGTGGCGGGTTCGAATCCCCAGCCCGGCCCGCCAAACAACAATGATGGCTGCAACCAAAAAATGGCCGGGCGTTGTGGC
>CAUYQV010005814.1:0-26730 GCA_963574575.1 Galagoides demidoff
CATGGCATCACAGCTCATAGCAACCTCCAACTCCTGGGCTCAAGCGAGTCTCCTGCCTCCGCCTCCCAAGTAGCTGGGACCACAGGCGCCCGCCACAACGCCTGGCCATTTTTTGGTTGCAGCCATCATTGTTGTTTGGCCAGCCCAGGGTGGGGATTCGAACCTGCCACCCTAGGTGTACGTGGCTGGCGCCTTAGCCGATTGAGCCACAGGCACCGAGCCAAACCTTTGGCTCTTGACCTCTGCTGCTAGTGAATCGCCCCTTCTGTGGCTACACAGACACGGGGTTGCTACTTCCAAAGAGATTTTCCACTCTGTATATGGCCCTTGAAGTAGCTCTGGGAGTACAAAGCACTGCTGCTCTTGGAATCTGCCACTGTCCCATGCCACCCAATAGGAACAGAACTTGGTGGGAAGGCATAGATGGGAAATCCAGGTTTATTGCTAAGGTAATGGTTACTTCAGGGTCTCAGGATTTGGGGATTTTTTTTTTGCAGTTTTTGGCCAGGGCTGGGTTTGAACCCACCACTTCTGGCATATGGGGCTGGCGCCCTACTCCTTTGAGCCACACCACCCTTGGATTTTTTTTCTAGAAAGAAAAAAATTATGTACATTCAGTGTTGTTAAGGATCTTCTCTGGAGGTTGGGAGCAGTGTCTCATGCCTACAATCCTAGCACCCTGGGAGGCTGAGGCAGGAGGATTCCTTGAGCTCAGAAGTTCGAGACCAGCCTGAGCAAGAGTGAGACCTCGTCTCTGCTAAAACCAGACAAATTAGCTGGGCATTGTGGTGGGTACCTGTAGTCCTACTCAGGAGGCTGAGGCAAGAAGATCACTTGAACCCAGGAGTTTGAGGTTGCTGTGAGCTATGATGCCATGGGACTTTAGCCTGGGCAAGTCCCTGTCTTGCCCAGGGACTGTTTGGGCAGGTCTCCAAAAAAACCCTGAGTCTTCTCTGGAAAGAGACTCCATGATCCTTTGAGAATAACTCACTGATTTGTTGGCTGTATCTGTTACTATTTATACTGCATCTTTACCTAGGGATCTCCAGAGCTCCTGAAGTTCAACATACCCCTCCATGCATGATCTCTTTTATTTTCTGCCAGATCCAGTTTTCTTTTTTTTTTTTTTCCTTGAGACAGAGCCTCAAGCTGTCCCCCTGGGTAGAGTGCCATGGCATCACAGCTCATAGCAACCTCCAACTCCTGGGCTCAAGCGAGTCTCCTGCTTCTGCCTCCCAAGTAGCTGGGACCACAGGCACCCACCACAATGCCCGGCTTTTTTTTTTTTTTTGGTTGTAGCCATCGTTGTTTGGCAGGCCCAAGCTGGATTTGAACCCACCACCATAGGTGTATGTGGCTGGCACCTTAGCCACTTGAGCCACAGGCGATGAGCCCAGATCCAGTCTTCTTATTCTAGTCCCCGCCCCCCCCAGAGGAGTATCCACATTTCCTGGCCACCTGACAGTTACCTCCCTTTCTCTCCTTCCCAGTGCCTCTTTTACTCCATCAACAAGTTTTATTCATTTTTCCTCCTTGATATCTCTACTGCTTTTGCCTTAGAGTCCGATGGCAACAGTACAACCTCAGTCTGTTGTTAGTAGCCTCATATTTTCAACCTTACTGTGTCATCATGGGTTTTTTTTGTTTGTTTGTTTTTTGAGACAGAGTCTCACTTTGTCACCCTCAGTAGAGTGCTGTGACGTCACAGCTCACAGCAACCTCAAACTATGGGGCTTAAGTGATTCTCTTGCCTCAGCCTCCTGAGTAGCTGGGACTATAGATGTCCGCCACAACGCCCAGCTATTTTTTTGTTGTTGTAGTTGTCATTGTTGTTTGGCAGTCCCAGGCTGGGTTCAAACCCGCCAGCCCTGGTATATGTGGTCAGCACCCTAATGGCTGAGCTACCGGTGCTGAGCCAATATTTTAAGAGTTTTATTCATAAACAGAATGTGGCTGACAATCTTTGTCTTGATTTAATTACATTTTAAGAATTTGACTTAAGGGTGGCGCCTGTGGCTCAAGGACTAGGTGCTGGCCCCATATACCAGAGGTGGTAGGTTCACATGCAGCCTCAGCCAAAATAACTGAAAAAAAAAAAAAATAAAAAATAAAACATAGTAGAAACTCTGTAATTTGACCAGCAAAGGCTTATTACAAACTGGTCAAAATATGAGTGGTCAACATAAGGAACTAGACCTTTTTTTTTTTTTTTTGCAGTTTTTGGCTGGGTCTGGGTTTGAACCTACCACCTCCAGCATATGGGGCCAGCACCGTACTCCACAGGCTCTGCCCAGGAACTAGGCCTTATTACATGTGGTGCATGTCTGGTCTATGAAAATTAGGTCAACTTAAGGAGGTGGTCAATGTAGGGAAGAGGTTGGCTGGCTGCAGTAGTTCTACTGTATATTGCTGCATTATGCTTTTTAGTACTTTCCATGTCTTCTTTTTTACCTGTTTTTCTCCTTCTTGCCTTTGTTGAATTGACTTATTCCCTTTAGTCATTTGAAAATTATGCATTTTATTTCTGTTTTCTTTTTTGTTGGTGTTTTTTTTTTTTTTTTTTTTTTTTTTTTTGAGATGAAGCCTCAAGCTGTCCCCCTGGATAGAGTGCCGTGGCATCACTCACAGCAATTTCCAACTCCTGGGCTCAAGCGAGTCTCCTGCCTCTGCCTCCCAAGTAGCTGGGACCACAGGTGCCCGCCACAACGCCCGGCTATTTTTTGGTTGCAGCCGTCATTGTTGTTTGGCAGATCCGGGCTGTATTCGAACCCACCACCTTAGGTGTATGTGGCTGGCACCTTAGCCACTTGAACCACAGGCGCCGAGCCAACAATGTAATTTCTTAAAACATTTAATTATTCCTCTACTAGTAATATGGCAAATTATCTTGTATAGAGATGACTACTATTTAAAAGCCCTTTCTGAGCATAGTAAATGATTGTACCTATCTACTAATATATTTGGTATCTTTCTTAAATTTAATTTAACCACATATTTAAGCATTGATCCATTGCATAAATTGGGCATCCTCAAACTATGGCCCACGGGCCACATGCAGCCTGCCAGGGACATTTATCCAGCCCGCTGGGTGTTTTTGCCACTGCTGCCCATCCTGCTTAGCAGCTGACTCATCCTGGGGCCTGCAGTCTGGCCATCCAGTGGTCTGAGGAACAGTGAACTGGCCCCCTGTTTAAAAAGTTTGAGGACCCCTGGCATAAATAAATAGGATGTACATCCTGTACAGGTCCTTGTTTAAAGATATTTAAACTTTGCTCTTATTTTTCATAAACAGGTTTACAAATAAAGAGTAAGACCAACTTTTAATGCTATCTATGACTGAATAAAAGAAAATTTCAATAGGTCAGGTTATACCCTAATTTGCTTCCTCGTACTTATTTTCTGACTGCGTTTGCATCTTAGCTTCCTAAGAAAAGAAAAATGTAAAAATGTCAATAAAGTAAATTGGGGATTCTTTTTCTTTGTCTTATACCATTACATGCCTTTTAGTATAAAAAGTTGAAAAATAACCAGGCAATTATTTTGTTTACTAATGCTGGGCTCAATTACCTAATCACTAGGTTGCCTTGATATTTCATAGACATATTTTAAAATTTCATACAAAAACATCTTTTCAACTGCAATCTCTTTGACAACTATGAAACTTATAAATCTGAATTTTTTTTAATGTGGAAAATTACTTGAAACAGCTGCAAGTGGGGTCTAATTACGAGTGTGATGTAAGGTTAACATCTGAATGAATATATTATAAAGAATTTTGAGAATTCAAGTTCCAATAAAATGCTACTGACTCTCCTCACTGCATCTGTAATCAAGCTGGAAATACCAGATGGGGTAAAAGCAGAAGCCTCATTCCAGTCTTCACAGATTCTTCTTTCCAGATGATTTATCCAATCCAGGGATTCTAGTGTCTTTGCCACAAATTAGGAAAATCAATTGAGGCACTGGTCCTCTGTTAAAAAAAGGAAAAAGAAGAAGAAAAACTAAAACAAAGAGATCAGGTATTTTAGCAAGGAAAACAACTGTTATTCCCATATATTAAAATGATGCTACATACATTCACAAAAATTCATATTACCACAAATATACAGAATATATTTTAAAATAGAAGTTTGCAAACTTTTTCTATAGAAAGCTTATTGTAAATACATAGGCCAAGATGCAACTTCTGTTTTGTTCGATGAAAATTATGTAATTTGGATCCATTCTCCTGCTCTAAATAAAACATATAATATCTATTTAAATATTAAAGATCTAGGAAGATTACAAAATGGTTACCAGAAGAGAGTCACTAGTAAAGATAGTTCAGCATTTTGGAACCACTTTTCCCTGAAAACATAGGCTATTGATGACGGCAAATGATAGAAGGTAGACCCATCTCTGGGATAAAACAGCACAAATAGTTTTTTGTCCTTGGGGAAACTGAGAGGGCATTAAGAGGGAATGCTCTCTCAATTTGAGAAGAAACCTCAAAAAAACGCTGCATAGGAGGTTACTGTGAATATGTTTTGGATAATGAAATTCAAGACTGAATTTTAAGAGAGAACTAGAATCTATAAAAAGACCTAATAAAAATTCCAACACATAATAATGTAGTAACTGTAATTAAATACTTATTAAACAGTTTTAACAGGAAATTAGGCAGAGATAATTAGGGGATTATTAGATTGAATAGGTCAGAAGCTTTAAAAAATTAGTAAATTGTATAGAGCAGAAAAGAACTTTCAGAGCAAAACCGAGATACGATATGATATCCTCAAAGCACTAAAATAAAATACACGCCAGCTTAAAATTGGATAATGTCGTATGTCTTCAAAAATAAATACAAATTTAAATGTTTCAGTAAAACAAAAACCGAGATTCTATCATTAACATACAATTACTAAATGAAATTCTAAATATTGTAATTCAGTAAGAAGACAGAAGTATAGAAGAGCAAAATTATGTAGATTCTTTGTCTAAATCCATATCTAGAAGAATTTATGCTACATTTTCTTTTTTTTTTTTTTTTGAGACGGAGCCTCAAGCTATCCCCCTGTGTAGAGTGCCATGGCATCACAGCTCATAGCAACCTCCAACTCCTGGGCTCAAGTGAGTCTCCTGCCTCAGCCTCCCAAGTAGTTAGGACCACAGGCGCCCGCCACAACGCCCGGCCATTTTTTGGTTGCAGCCATCATTTTTGTTTAGTGGGCCTGGGCTGGGGATTCGAACCCGCCTCCTTAGGCGTACGTGGCTGGTGCCCCAGCCGATTGATTGAGCCACAGGCACCGAACCTATGCTACATTTTCTTCTAGGATTTTTATGGTTTCATCCCTTACATTTAAGTCTTTATCCCTCTTGAACTAATTTTTCTAAGAGGCGAAAGGCAGTGGTCCTGTTTCATTCTTCTATATGAAGCTTTCTGATTTTCTCAGCACCATTTACCGTTAGGGAGAATAGGGATTCTTTTCTCCCTACATGGTGTTGTCTCCTGTATTGAAGATGGGTTGGTTGTAGGTCAGTGGTTTCATATCTGGGTTGCCTGTTCTATTCCAGTGATCTGTATCTCACATCTACCTTGTCCAGGCAGAGTTTCATAGTTACCCACATTGGTGTCTTTCCTCGGACGGATGGTTCAGTCACAAGGTGAGACAGCAGCACCTGAGTGCCCGGCTGGGAATCAAGAAATCAAGAAGTGCACTGCCATTGTGTCTCCACCTGTCTCACACTTTTCCATTCATGAGAAAGACCCACCCTCTTTGCAGGTGCTCTAAAGTTTCTTTTTGTTTTTAAATAAAATTATCTATGTTATATTGAAAAAATAAAAAGAATGAGGGTGCTAATGAAGGAGTTCTCTCCATACCTTTCTGTCAGAGGATTTTGTTCTCAATATAAGACATGGACCTTCTTCATCTTTTTTTTTTTTTTTTTTGCAGTTCTTCTTGGCTGGGGCTGAGTTTGAACCCACCACCTCTGGCATATGGGGCCAGCGCCCTACTCCATTAAGTTACAGGTACCACCCCAACATGGACCTTCTTTATACAGGCTAACTGTTGGTTCTCATTGCCTCTTGAGGACACTGACTCAGGAACTTTGAACCTCTCTTGAACTGAAATGCCTGAAAAATACCATATAGGCATTTTAGTTCAGAGACTGCCTGGCCTCAGGAAGTCTGGATACATAAGCACTGTTACTCAGATACTCACATCCCTGCTTATTAGATGAAACAGGTGAATGTTGGGCTTTTTACAAAATAGCAGCAATGAAGTTGTTAAAAAAAAAAAAACAACTAATTGCAATTTTGCTTGGTCATTTTGTGGTTAAAAATTTAGAAGTTCATTTGATTCATGGTTTGCTTTTAGATTTAAGTAACCTGATTATTAGAATAATATATTAACATTTTATTTTAGGAACAATTTTATCAATGAGGAAGATGGAAAACCTTCCCCATTGTGATGAGAAAACCTGGTTTGTTAAGGATATCAATTATATACAAGCAGAGTATGTACTTCATGGGAAACCTGATGATGTGTTCTTAATTCTCTTTTAATTTCAGGCTATTGTGATGCTACAAACAGCCAGGTCACAATTTTTGAATTTTTTTAGTTTGATTCCCTCTTAGGTAGATATCCACAACTTTGATAGTTGTGTCTCTCACCCAAAAGGTGTGCCATACACCCATTGAGAGTAGCAAGAAGGGATGTTCTGCCTGCTGTGTGGTGTTTTGTACTAATACTATGCTGTTTTGGTTACTATAGTCTTGTAGTATAGTTTAAAGTCTGGTGATATGATGTCTCTGGATTTGTTGTTTTTACTTGAGATTGAAAAATGACACCATTTTTCAATGTTCAACAGGGAAATAAGTATAACAATTTCTGTAATCACGCTCTAGTTAAGTGACTTATAAGAAATGTTATTTGAGGGAGTGCCTATGTTAGTATGATAAATAACTTTAATAACTGTGTTATATTTCATCAATCTTTGTCACTAATAGTCTCCTTCAAGGAGGATTTTGGGTAAAAAATTAACTATTTTTTAAATAAATAGTTAATATGAAAGTGGCTGAAATTTTGTTTTGCTTTCTATTTCTAGGTACAACTTTATTGTCTTGACTTTCGTTTTTCCTCATTTTGAGTTGCCAATAATATTAAAGAATATGGGATGAATTTATTTTATACTAACTAGTAGCTTAATGCTTACAATTAGGGTTGCTTTGCAAAAAGTTTATTAACTAAACTAGCCAAGAGAAGAAAAACTAAAGTTCTGATCATTACCTAGTCATAATCAGAAATTTCTGAACTAATATTAAGCAGGACAGAACCTACAATGATCCCCAGCTGGCATTCACCTTTCTGTGGAAGTTTTTATAAGATAATAATTAGATAAGAATTTTTTTATGAAGAAAAGGCAGTTTCTGTTTTGACAGAGAGCATTAAACTTTGTTACCCACTAGTTCCAAACATCAGAGAGGAAGTAAATACAGAAAGCAAAGATATTCTCAAAATGCTAAGTTAATTTTTAGCTTCTGAAAATTGTTTTCTTGTGATTTATTTCTAAGATAATTCCTTGTCCCCATTACACCCAAAACAACTGTGAAGAAAATATAATGGTGGAAGAATTATATCTCTAACTTTATGGCAGTTTTTTTCTCTTTTATATCTTATTGGTATAATTTTTTAATTGGCAATCACAATTCTATATATACATATATATCATATAACATGATACATATGTTGTATATGTATACATTGCAGAATGGCTAAATCACACTATTTAACATATGTATTGCCTCACATATTTTTTGAGATAAAACACTTAAAAATCTACTCTTGACAATATTCAAGAATACAATCTATTGTTATTAACTACATCATCATTATCTACTATAGATCTCTTTCATAACTAAAGTTGTATGTCCTTTAACCACCATCTCTCCAAGCCTCCATCTCCCAGCCTTAGGTAATAACCATTTTACTATTTCCAAGCAGAACTCCATTGTATTTTCTTTCTTTTTTCATCATTTTGAGTTGCCAATAATTACATATAAAAGAACACTGGATGGATTTATTTCAGACTAACTAGTAACATAATCTAACTTTTACCACTGTTCTAAAATCTTTAATTTGCTATTAAGAAATTCCAAATAACTTGACTTAGAATAGTTTCTACAAATAGACACAATTTATAAATGTATATGTTGTTTATTTTCTTATAATATGAACAGTACTTTCAGGAAAACATTTATTGTGTACATTCAATCCTTACATATTGCAGTATTGTGCAGAATGACTTTGGGAAGTTCCTTGATGCCTTTTCCCCTCACTTCATTATTTTTCTTCCTCCCTTCTTCTTTTTTCCTTCCTTTCCTCTGTTTTTCCTTACTGTGCCTTGCCTTCCTTTACTTGTCTTTTTTATATTTTATTTTGGCTGGGGCTGGGTTTGAACCCACCATCTCTGGCATATAGGGCCAGAGCCATACTCCTTTGAGCCACAGGCGCCACCCTACTTTTCTTAAAAAAAATTTTAACCACTGGCACTTAAAAAAAAGGAAAAATAAAATTCTATTAATTAACATGGGAAAAAACGGTGCAAATCTGCTAACTTCTACTTCTCTCTGATTTGGTCTCATGGACTTTCTGGACATTATTTTTTAAGAGATATATGGGTAGCTTTGATTGTGTAATGCTAACCCCTCTTCAGATTAGGGCTTATATGTACCAAGACCACTGTCTCAGTGCCTTAGCAGTTCAGAAAAGGCGCAGTGTTCTTTTCATTAGCAACCCTGCATCTTGCAAATCATCTCCATGTCTGTTTAATATTCCTGTTCCATTCCTGTCTCGGAGAGCAAGGTCAACATCTGAATCTGTCTTCCAAGTTTATTTCATAAGTTGTTTTAAGTTTGCTTCTTACTTTCTTTGGTGGAGGGGTTGATTATTACTCTTATTTTTTTAATTTCTGATTAATATGAGGGTACCAACCATTAGGTTACAGTGTTTACATTTGTTAGGTAAGATCCCTGTGGTAGTTGTGGCCCTTTCCCAGGATGTGTGCCATACACCCTTACATTGTGCCCATTAAATGAGAATCTGCTAATCCTCCTCTCCCTTTTCCCCTCCCTTCTCCCCCACTTTGAATTAAATTGTGTTTTTCTCTTGTGTGGGTTTGCATTAGTTCATCTACTGGCTTTACATTAGTATTGAATATGCTGGATACTTGCTTTTCCAATCTCATGATACCTTACTAAAGAGAACGTTCAAAGATCTAGCAAACCCTTAAGAGAGATTGGATAAAAGATGGATCTCAGACTCATTAGAGGGAGGGTAAAAGATGGATCTAGTCACTTAGACTCAATTATTTCATTTCAGTACAAAAAAATAAGTATGAATATGAATATCTGGCTAAGTAGTACAGGAGTACAGATAATTGGCCCATAATACAATTTGAGACAAAAAAAAAGAATTAAGTGCCTCAACCCTGATTAATATTGTTACTAGTGATTAAAAATAAACTAAGAGTATATTCGAGAAAAATAATGTCTCCGTACACGGTCAGGCACATCACCTTTCTTTTTCTAACCCAGATTATATATCACTTAATCAGACTAAAAAATACCCTGCAAAGAATTAGTCTACATTTCTTTACTTACTAAAAACACAAAATTTAAATGGCTGTTTAGTGGTAGGGCTTGAGGAATCAATAAATAATGGAGTAAAACTGTTAATAATCTACCAGAAAAAGTGGACATGTGAAAATCTTGCATTAAAGTACAGTAATTAGTGCTTTCAAGCAATGTGAGTAGCAATAAATATAACCGGAGATAAAGGAAAGGGATTGATAACAAACAAATGTATTTCTCACTGGAGAGAATTGTGAGCTGGTGGTGAAATTAGAACATAAGAAAGAAATGCAATTTATGTTTGGAAATGCAGTTTTTTGTCAGGTTGTGAAAAGCTCTGAAGGTAATGTAAAGGGGGTTGAATTAGCAAAAGTCTAAGTAAGGGGAGTAATATGACAAAATATTAGTTTTGGAAAGAAAACTGCCTGCATTGTAGAGCATGGTTGAGAGTGAGTGAAAACTGTAGCAAAAAACAAACAAACAAAGAAAACTAGTTATTCAAGCCGAGAGGAAAGACAATTAAAACTGGTATAGGGCCATGGTAGTATTTACTTTGTAAGAAAATGGCTGAAATATTCATGCAATACTGAGAACAATAGAAAGAGAGGGAAAGAAATTGCTCATGAAGAACATGAAGGAGGGAGGAACACAAGCTGGGGACGTGAACGAAACCCAGAGGTGAAGTAAGGCTGAAAATTTGAGAAGGATTCGGTAGTAGGGAAAGGGAGGGTAGGAAGTCGTAATTTATATTCCCCTATTCTTGTGAAATTATTTTGAATGTGAAAACAATCATACATTATTTTCTGAAACAAATACTCTCACAATTGTGTGCCTCCTGGGATGATTTTACCGTACAGAACACACTCAGATAAAATGTGACCTTTTAGGGAAAACAGCATGCAACAGTGTTCTAGAAGCTTTAAAGTTTAACAACTAAATATTTTTCCTGAATTCAGCCATTGTTTCCTCATGATACTGTAAACTTTGTTTTGTTATTAGCCAAGAGCTTCTAGTAAGCATTTTTGCCTTTTTGAAAGGTTATCTTTCATAGAACTTTTTGCCCTAGTAATTGAGATATCAGTGTAGCATTAGCTTTATTATTGGACATTTATATTCAACTTCCAGTCATCTTAATAGGAAGCCATTAGCTAACTGACCTAGGTGATTGATAATTTTAATTATTTCAAGATGGTGGTACTTCATATGGTATTTTCTTTAGAAATGCCTATGACTTTCTTTTAAACCACTATGCATCATGTTATCTAATCCTAGGTAATTCCCATGTAAATAAAACTATTCATTTTGTAGGAAATTTTAAAGTTAAATAAAAGTATCAAACTAAGAATGTTAAAATATCTTTGTTGTTGTTGTTGTTGTTGTTGCAATTTTTGGCCGGAGTCGGCCTGAACCCACCACCTCTGGTGTATGGGGCCATCGCCCTACTCCTTGAGCCATAGGCACTGCCCAGAATGTTCAAATATCTTCAAAAATAAAGCCATTTTAATACTCAGTTATTATGATTATTTTAAGAAGTGCTTAATAAGCTGAGATGTTGTCTAAGAAAAATTTTCTTCTTAAAACCTCAATATAATTTTAAACAGCAAAGATAAATGATTTCAGCACAACCAAATATAAATAAAACACAGTCTTGCTATTAATATCAAGATTTTTAAAATATACTTCAGAATTTGTATAATTTATGCCATATTCAAATGTATAACATTGGGAAGCAAAAATAAATGAAGTTAAATTTAATTTGTAAGAGAAATATTAAATGACAACCTATGGTTATGAATTCATGGGTATCAGTGTATGTTCATCTGAAGTAGTTATAGAAAAAAACCAAGAATCACTAAAACAATATTACCAATAAAGTCTACTTTAATGATTACATTTCTTATATTCAATCAACATTTATGGGTATGTGTTTTGGGGCAGAATGAATTATTATGGAATAAATTATAAAGTATATCCCACCTTTCATTTGCCACATATTATGTGTGGCATAATTAGAACGATATAAGGAAAAAAATCTCTGTTCCTAGAGTTATCATATTTTATATAATGAGTATCAAATTATAACAAGTTGACTAAAAGTATTGGTCAAATTTCCAAATGGTAAGGTAATTTTAATGTCATACTAGAAATACATTAAATTGCTCAGTTGACTGTTTTTTTTTTAACCTGTTTTCTGAGGAGAACTTTATGGAAAGACAATGGATGAACCTCCTATTTATAAGTTTTTTGCTAGAAAGAATCTCAGCTATGATAATCTTTCTGATCTTTGGATCTGACCTATGATAAGGGCATCAGATGAATAGAAGTGATAGAGAAGGAAGTGATTGAAGTCTTCTGGGTCAATATTTTCTGGCAGTCAGACCACTTGAAGATTTTTAGTGTAGATCTGATTCCGTAGGCCTGGGATGGAGGAGCTAAGGTTGCTTTTCTTTCAAACGCTCAGATAATAATAGTCATTACTCACATAGGGATAATGCTTTGGGTAGCAAGTCCATTTCTCCTAATATTCCAAATAGGTAAATGAGCTCAGATAATCTTTTTGATTCCAAGTTATGAGAAAACTGATCATCATAGACCCCAAACTATACCATATTGTTTTCAGTCTCTTAACAATGTGTATATAACCATTTTTTTCTAAATACTAGTTATATCATTCTGTCACAGCATTTGTATTTTATTTTTATTAATTTAATTCAGAACTAACTAAATAACTATCATCAGATTTTGTACTAAGCGAGTGTATTATTTATGATGAGAGGAGAGGACAGTAGGCAGAACATCTGAAATGAGAAATGTCTCCTAAAGTAGAGATTGGAGGAATATTGGCCTGCAACAACAATGTGATACCTTATTTGTATTTGTGATGTGATTGGTTTAATATAGAAGTACTTAATTCTATTTCACTTTTGGTATAATGATCCAATTCAATTGCACAAAAAAATTCATTTGAGTGTAACCTTTAAACCTTTTAACACATTTTCCCCTGTGAGTTTAATCAACCATGGCAAGTCATTGCATTAGAGTTCCCTACTAGTATAGAGATTTCTTTGAACAGGTATAATGAAATTCTTTGTCACTTGGAGTAAGGTTCCTGCTAGGTCTGCCAGCTTGCTTTAAGCCAGAATGAAAAGGCATAGATAGTTTATTTTTATTGATGTAGTCTTGAATTTGATCACATTCAAATCTTCACGAAAGCTTTTAAAATGTTTTGTGGAATATTGAATTTGGATAATTACACATTGTCTTCTACTAATGATAGAAATAAATTCAGCACTATTAAAAGCTTGCACAAAAGTGTCAGTTCACAGATTGATATGGATATTATCAAGAGTAACATTTTGTGGATAAACAAATGATGATAAATGGAAGTACGTTCTTCCTTGGAAAACATTTACACTATATTTTTACAGTTATTAAGGAAAATATGAAGCTGTCTCATACTCATTCATAAACTCATGAGTCTATAGGTAAGGTTAAGCACGTTGCAAGGGAAGTTCTTGGTGTCTCCTAAGTCATATGTTTTCACACTTTGCATGAGACAAAGAGACACATCACTGACAATAAGTAAAACACTTAAAAAATTCATTCTCAAGCCCTCTTCTGTCCCCCACTCCTGATTTCTTAGGACCTTCTACTTGGTCTATTTCTTCAAATAATATCCAAGTTCTGGATTTTTCTAGTTTCTTCCCCAATCCAAAATAAGAAAGAACATTTGTCTTCAATATTTCAGCTTTACCTTTTGACAGAGCAATCTGTTTCAATGCATTGGTGATTCACACTTGGTCTTGTTTTTATCAATCACTCGAATGAATTATGGAATACACAGTTTCAATAAAGACAACATGTTGGATTTAGAGACTACAATATATGACTCTTTCATTCAGCACGTTTATACTGTGTACTTAAGATATTCAAAGCCCTGTGCTTGGCAGGACTGAAATTATACTGGTATAAGTGATATTTAATATCTCTTAAGACCTAGAAAATAACAATAATCACAGTAATTTTAGGCTTCTTGAAAATCCATTGGGCAATCAATACTACATATTCTAATATGGGATGTTTGGGGAACATACTACATATAAATTATAAAACCTAATGGACAAGTTGTATTTTTATACAAGCCTACATCTGTGGAAAATTAAAAGGCAGGGTTATGTGAATCAGATGTTTTATCCCACACATTTTAAGTTTTCCAACTTCATGTACAGGAAATGCAAATACATTTACTCTGGGACTAGTTCAGAACCAACTAAAACAGTGGTAAGTTATGCAATCTGAAAAATGTATATTCAGTTCTGTCTCAAGAATCCACATTTTTATATTACTATGATCCCAGAGGACTCCAATTAATCTTGGTAACTTAAAATAAATCAGTCTAAGAGTTGGAATTATGTGCTCAGAAACAATAGTACAGACACACACAGGTGTACACACACACATACTCATGGAGATGCAAGCATACGTACACATGCCGGTAGTTTTTTTCTTGTTCTTTTCCAAACTTCACAATAGGAAAAAAAAATCAAAACAATAACTTTAGAGGCTAAATGAAAAGGCATTTTGATAACTTGGGAGCTGATAAGAAACAACCCAATAGCACAATTTGGCCTTTAAAGCCACCGGCAACATTTCTAAACATGTGATAATTATAGACTTGAACCTCTTTCTAGAGTTCAACATGAAGTTAAAGCTCACCCCAGGGCTTACTACAACTGTGCGTAGTCAAATCTTAACTTTTGGAGGACACTGATTTACTTAACTCTAATCTGACATCTCAGCTACAATAGTCTCCACCCTGCTTTGTCCCACTAAAAGCAGAATCATGTCATACCCATTTTAGTGGACTTCTGCCAGCTCCTGTGCCTCAAACAGAATCATAAAACAGTATCATTTTATTAATATGTATTTGCTCTTTCATTATATCATAAGTGTTATCTCAAATTATATATAATACATATTTTTTTCCACTTAGTTGTATTTTCTGAAAACTTTCAGTTCAGAGGTTAATGCAAAAGCAACTCTAAAGATAGACTGCCACTGTTTTGATTAATATTTCTTGCCATAATAGCTTTGTATTTAGCTGCAGGTTTGTTCTAATTAATTTCCTTCCAAGAATCGAGGTAAATTATTGGCAGAATTAATGCTCCCAGGGTGTGTTTTTTCTGCCATTGCAAGCTCTGAGTTTATGCACAATCAATTTACTAGCTACAATATCTTTTTGTAGGTGATTCATAATTCTATTTTGTTTGGAGATATCTCCTGTCTTTAAAAGAAAGTCCAGAATAAAGATTTTTTTTTTAATTTTTACTTCTTTTTTCCCTTTATCTCTGATAGCAAGTTAACTTTATTTGGAAGGCTAAATTGAATGTCTGGGGAAAACATGTAATTCTATTCCATTTATGGAATGGTTTTACTGATGACTTGCTATCAAAGGCCAAATTTCAAATAGGCATGGATATTTCTTCCCTTCTTTTTTCTGTGATATGGTTGTGTCAGTGCCACTTCCTATTTTTCCCATTCCAATTTATACATGTACCGTATGAAACTTATCTCTCTGAATTCATCTATGCTCCTGTGCTCTTTGGTACCCATCAATTGCCCATTATACTACTTTAGTTAATTGCTGACTAGATTGCTAGAAATTAATTAATGTATGACAGGTTAGCCAGAATTTAATTAGGATAGAACTTAAGTAATTATTTTTATAAAGTTTAAAAACTAAAAATAATTGGGGTGATTTTTTTTTTTTTTTTTGCAGTTTTTGGATGGGGCTGGGTTTGAACCCGCCACCTCTGGCATATGGGGCCAGTGCCTTACTCCTTTGAGCCATAGGTGCTACCAAGGGGTGAATTTTTAATAAACATTTGTTAAATGAGCTTCACATTTCCATTAAAGATGGAATTTCTCAGGTGGTGCCTGTGGTTCAAGGGAGTAGAGCACTGGCTCCATACACCAGAGGTGGTGGGTTCAATCCTAGCCCTAGCCAAAAACTGCAAACAAACAAAAAAAAGATGGAATATCTCCATTAATTTTCCTAATAGATGGATTCAGTAAAATGTATTGCCAATTATAATAAACCTATATTGCCTCCATCAAATGTCTTAATCTCTCTGTGGCTCAGTCTCTTTGCTAAGATTAGAATAAAAATATGTATTTTATGTGGCAAAAAGGAAAGAGAGAAGCACAAGACTGGTGAGAAGGGACCTACTGCTGTTAACCTGACTGCAGGAGAGAGGGGGCGAGAGATCTATATACAAAACCTTAAAAAACACCTGTAAAATAATTGAAACAACATCAGAAATCCTTTTCACCAAAAAGACTTGTTTCTTTCAGATACATTGGTCACATTTTTTGGCATGATTCAGTTGAAGGGAGACAACACAGCACATCATAATTACTTTTTTGTGTCATTATAACACCAAAAGCATCTCAAAGAGCACCTTACAAATTCCCTTCTGCTCCTCTTCTCACATACTTGGATCTGAATCTAAACTTTAGATATTTATTTTATATGAATTTATCTTTCTTATTGTTGAAATTAGGGTTTACCTGTAAAATGTACCACATATTCTGAAATTCCGGCCTCAGAGTTTATAATTAATCTCATGATATTCAAAAAAAAGAACAGTAACTACACATTTTGAAAATTAAGCGTGTACCAGGAACTCTTATAAGTCTGTCTCTTGTCTCCACCAATTTAATTTTCACTACCACCCCATAGACCCCATTGGTGGTGTTTATTTGTTTCTAGAGCTCATGTCCCTGATTGGTCAGCTACAGTGATGAAGGAATGAAATGGGAGCTCAGTGATGAACAAAGAGGAATGAAAATACTTTGAGGAACAGTTTATGAATCCAGCATGTAGTTTACAATTAATTGTATTCCTCACTTTCCCTCTATATGCTTTTATTCTATTAAGTACATTTTATATAGTAGTTAAATAACCCCCCCCCCTAAAGAATTACCCCTAGGGATAGATCATGTTAAAAATGAACTTAAAGTCAGTGTCTCCAAATGGTCAGAACTTAGCTGCATGAAATAAGCTTAGCCCATTCCTGGCCTTGAAAAAGCAAAAACAATTATGTTTCATTTCAGCGTATTATTGGAAAGAATAAACATTACACACTATGAACGGTGGCACCGTTCTGTCCTGTGGGCAGGACACTTAGCCGTGTTAATGTTCCTGGTCTTCCAGTTATTTGTAGTCACTTTCTACCCCGGGGCCAATGCATCAGAAAAGAGAGATTTTACCCCAATTGGTCACTTTTTTCCTGGGATTAAGTGAGATAAATGATTAAATAATAAATACTAAATCACTTATTTTACTTAAAAAGGAAAGCTCAATAATTCAAAATAGTCTTTTGTCTCTCTGAAGTATTCTAGATCAATGAATACCAAAATCTGGGCGTAGCATAGACCAAGTAATTTTTCTGTCTCTTTGCAAAGAGGAGATAATCATTATATTCTATCACAGAATGACCAAATTTAACCTGACTCTTATTCGCCTCTTTTTATTTCAATGCCAAGGTTACATAATAGTAAAAAGATTTTAAGATATATTTTGTCAAACTTCTTGCTCCTCCTTCTTCTCTAAAATACACTGATACCAAAGGAATGTCTTTCTGTGGAGGACATATGCAAAGAGATACTTAACCACTTTGTATCAGGAAAAGCAAGAACACAATAAATTATGCCCCCAATGTTGTCTCATTTATTACACATAAGCATGTATTTTCTGAACAAAGTATAACTCCATTTAAAGATGGGAAACTGTAAGAAAATCATAAAAAATAGGTATTGTGAATGGGAAATACATTTCTACATTCTTAAATTCCGAAGAAGCCAAATTCAATGAGATTGCTTTAAACATATATTTTTACTTATTTGTGATATTTTTTAGACAAAGGCTGTCAAAAAAGTTTCAGTAACTACAAGGAGAATACTGCAGCGTACGGAAATATCTCAGAGCTAAGAGGCATAACACAGGTACCCCACAGTGCATCACTGTTGAGCTCCAAGAAGTGATATTCATGAAGAAATAAATCTTTGAAGAACTAACCTCCAGAACACACATTAAACAGACTTTTTTTGTTCATTTTTGTTTTTGTCACCAGTAGCTGTATTCCAGTGTAATCAAAACCAATTTAAAATGATTTCATGAAGCTGAATAAATAAGTTGTATGTCTGTGGCATCAGTTGTAATGTCTCCTTTTTGATCACTGCTTTTATTTTTTTGAATTTTCTTTTTTTCTTTGCCTAACTAAAAGTTAGTTAATTTTGTTTATTTCTTTCAAAACACCAACTCCACTTCATTGCTCTTGTGTATTGCCCTTTCCATCTCTTTCTTCTTTATTTCTACTCTGATCTTTACTATTTCTTTCCTTTAACATTTTTGTATGTGCATTATTGTTGATTTTTTAATTCCATAAAGAGTAATGTCAGGTTGTTTATTTGAGCTTGTTCTACCTTTTTGTTGTAGACATTTATTGCTACAAACCCTTAGAACTGCATTTGCTGTATCACATAGGCTCTGTTATGTCATGTGTTCCTTTTCATTTTTCTTGATAAATTTTTAATTTCCTTTTTAATACTTTTGTTGACCCATTGATTGTTAATGATAATGTTGTTTAAATTCCATTTGTTTGTACAGATTTTAAAATTACTCTCATTATTAATTTTTAGTTTTATTCTTCTGTGATCAGAAAAGGTACACAATATGAGGTCTGACAATCATGTTTAGGAACTTGCCACCAGGTGCTTTCATGGGCAGCACTGTACAAATAACTCAGTAAGGTCCTATAACCTTGGTATATCAGTTTCTCACAGCCGTGTTCATGTCCACGAGTAGTGATGTCTTGCTAACTAGTGTTCCTTATTGTGTTTTGTGTGCCATTGCAAGAATGTCAACACTTGAACTAGAGCAACAAACAAACATTTATAAATTTGTTGTCAAACTTGGCAAGAGTGGAAGTGAAATCAGGGTTATGTTAGTTCAAGATTATGGGGATGGTGGAATGAACAAAATAGCAGTGGACAAACAGATTAAATGTTTTTCTGAGGGGAGAGAGAGAGTCACTGAGGAAAAGAGGTCAGGGCTGCCAGTAAGGAGCAGAACTGAGGGAAACAGTTCAAAAACTTATGAAATTGTGTGTTGAAATTGTCAGTTGACTGTGAGAATCATAGCAGACCAAGTAAATATGGATAGGGAAACAAAAAAATGTCAACTGAAAATCTTGGCCAAAGTTCATGCAATGCGCCAGCTCACATAGCACTGTCTGTAAAGGAGTTTTTAGCCAGTAAACCAATAACTGTATTTGAACACCCCCTCTACTTACTTTCTTTGACCTCCAATGACATTTTTCTTTACCCAAATATAAAGAAAATATTTAAAGGAAGACAGTTTAATGACATTCAGGACATTAAGAGTTACATGAGCACAGCTCTGAAGTCCATTAAGAAAAAAGTTCCAAAGTTGCTTTGAAGGGTGGACCAGTGCTGGCATCAGTGCACAGCTTCCCAAGGGACTTTAGAGGTGACCACAGTGACATTCAGCAATAAGGTATATAGGATTTTTTCTAGAATGACTTGGTGAACTTAATTGTCAGACCTCATATGATTTTAATTTGCTTCATTATTGTTAAGACATGTTTCGGGGCCTAACATATGCTTTACCTCAGAGAATGTTGAAAGTCCTACTGAGCAACTGTTATTTCTGGAATTATTAATTATTGGGTGGAATTTTCTGTAAACGTTGTCACATTCATTTGGTCTAAAGTGCAAGTTAACTCTAATTTTTCTTTGTTGATTTTTTTTTTGTCAAAATTATCTTTCCATTGCTGAAAGTCAGGTGTTACTGTCTGCTACTATTATTTTATTGAAGTAGATCTCTCCCTTTAGATCTATTAATATTTATTTTAAATATTTAAGTACTCCAGTTGGGGTACATGCATATGTACAATTGTCATATCCCCCTGCTGTTTTGACCTGTTTGTCATAATGCAATAGCCTTCCAAGAACAAATTATGGCAGGTGAAAATGCTAGACACAGAAAGACACAGCATTGCCTAATTTCAATCATATGTGAAATCCAAAAAACTTGATTTCATAGGAGTAGAGAGCAGACACTGATTAAAAGATGATGGAGAAGGGTGGAAAGAGGAGGAAAGAAGAGGTTGGTCAAAGAGCAGAAAGTTACAGTTAGATAAGAAGAATAACTTCTGATGTTTTATTATACAGTAGCATGATTACAGCAAAATAACAACGGAGTGTACATTTCAAGATAGTTAGAAGGGAAAAATTAAAATTTTTTAAAATTAAAATTAAAATATTTTATATTACATATATAAATACACATATATAATATAAAATTAAATGTATATTTAATAATACTAATATTTCATATAAATATTAAATAATATTTAATAATATTATATATTATATATTTCAAGATAGCTAGAAGGAAAAATTAATTTTTTAAATTAAAATTAAAAATTTAATGTTATCATCACAAAGAGATGATAAATGTTTAAAATAACATGTATAGTTATTACCTTGATGCAATCCTTATTTAATGTATATACATATGTATATATATACAACCATCACACTGTACTCTATAAATATATGTAATTATTATGTGTCCAACTATAAATAAAAAATAATATAAAATATATTTTATATACTTTCTTAGTGAGTTCAACAACAAAGTGTTCTACGGGACAAATTCTAACACTGTTATGTGTAACCACTCATATCTTTAGTAGAAAGACTAAAAATCAAACTTATTAAAATATCAACTACCATAATTTTTATTTAAGACACAATATAGAAGGATACAAACAGAGATAAAAAGTCAAACAAAGGGAGCGATGAAGAAAAAGTGCAGCATTTTTCTTTACTAGTTTTTTTTGGTGTTTTTGGAATCAGAGTTAAGCTGTCATCAGTTCAAATAATTATTTATAAAATGGTATTTTCTAAGTTTCATGGTGCCTACAAAATGAAATACTCTATTGTACCCACAAAAAGCAAAACCAAGAAACATATACTTCCGTAGACAATCACTTTTATACAAGGGGAGACCAAGAGCAAAAGAGTCAGAAAGAGAGCAAAGAAGCTACCAACAAAACAACCTGAAAACAAAAGCAAAGACACTCTACTAAGGCCTTAACTACCACTACCATTCAATTACATTGAATGTAAATGGACTAAAATCTCCAATCGAAAGATATAGAGTGACTGATGGATAAAAAATGAAATAAGTACATAAATACACACAATTTCCTATCTAAAACAAACTCACTTCACTCACAAAGATACACATAGACTATCATTAAAGCAATAGAAAAGGACATTCATGCAAATGGAAATCAAAAAATAGCAAGAGTAGCTGCACTTTGTCAGATCAACTAGATTTCAAGAAAAAATAACTGTAAAAGAACATGAAGAACCCCAAGAGTATAGCACCCAAATACACAAAGCAAATATTATTAGACCTAAAGAGAGAGACAGACCACAGTACATAACAGCTAAAATTCAACACATCACTGCACAGATGATCTAGAGAGAAGATCAACAAAGAAATATTGGACTATAGCTATACTATAGACCGAACAGATCACATAGAATTTACAGAAGATTTCATGCAATAACTGCAGAATAAAAATGTTTCTTCTCAACACATAGAACACATAGGTCAATGATAGACCATATATTAGGCCACAAACAAGACTCAAAAAAATTTAAAACATTGAAATTATGCCAAATATCTTTTCTGATCACAATGGAACAATACTAGAAATCAATAACAAGGGGAACTTGGGAAACTATATAAAAACATGGAAATTAAACATATGTTCTGAATGAACATTGGTGCAATGAAGAAATTAGGGTGGAAATTTAAAAATCATTTGAAACAAATGAAAATGTAAACACAATATATGAAAACCCATGAGATACAGAAAAAGTTATGAGGGAAGTTTAGGGCAACAAATATTTACATCAAAAAAGTAGTAGAACTTCAAATAAACAACCTAATAGTATACCTCAAAGAACTTTAAGAAATGCAAGAGCAAATCAAACCCAAAATTAGAAGAAAAATTTACAGTTGAGGTAAACTCAGAAATTAAAAACCTACATAGTATCAAGAAATCAGAAAGTGTTCTCTCTGAAATAATAAACAAAATCAACAAAACCTTAGGCAGAATAGCTTTAAAGCTCCCATATTGAAAGAGAGGATGACATTGGACAATGGGCACTACCTAATTTCAAGACATACTAGAAAGCTACAGCAATGAAGACAGCATAGTATGGGGAAAAGAGTAGATAAATAGATAATAGAACAGAATAAAGAGTCTATAATAGACTCACAGAAAGTACAGTAAAATCATCTTTGACAAAAAGGCAAAATAAATTCAATGAAAAAATAGGAGATTTTTTGAAACTAAAAGTGCTAGGACAACAAGACATTTACATGTAAGACAATTAATTTACAAACATATTTTTTCATTCACTAACGTTGCATTAAAATGGATCATAGACTTAAATTTAAAACATAAAACTATAAAACTTTTATAAGATAACAAAAGAAAATCTGGCAGAATTGAGTTTGTTATGGCTGTTTAGAAACAACATACAAAAAATGACACAGGAAAGAAAATATTGATCCGTGGGACTTCATTAACTTTTAAAACTGCTTTGTGAAAGTCACTTTTAGGAATTAAAAGATGAGCTGCTGAGTGTTAGAAATACTTGCAGAATACACATCCAATAAAAGACCTATATCCAAACTATATAAATAACTCTCAAAACTTAACAGTGTAAAAACAAACAACTCAACTTATAAATGGACAAAAGATGTGGACAGAGACCTCACCAAAGAAGTATGTGGATGATAAACAAGCAAATAAAAATTCTGGGTTTTTTTTTTTTTGCATCAGAGTCTTACTCTGTCATCCTGGGTGGAGTGCTGTGGCCTTGAGTAGATTCTTGGGCTCAAACAATCCTCTTGCCTAAGCCTCCTCAGTAGCTGGGCCAACAGCACCTACCACAGTGCCCAGTTAGTTTTTCTATTTTTAGTAGAGATGAGAGTCTCACTTTTGCTCAGGCTAGTCTCAATCTCCTGAGCTCAAGCAATCCACCTGCCTCTGCCTCCCATAATGCTAAGGATTACAGGCATGAGCTACCATGCCCAGCTCAAGTAAAAATTCTTAACATCTTATGTAATTAAGGAATTGTAAATTAAGCCAATAATAATACCATTGAAGACTACTCAAAACAAAAAAAGACAATAAACAATAAAAGATCACTGTATTCCAGTTAGAATTATAATATTAAAGTCAAAAACACTGATAACACCAAATGCTGATGAGAATGTAAATTGTGGTTGAAGATGAAAAATGATATAGCCACTTTGGAAGACCATCTGGCATTTGTATAAATATAGTGTTACCTAATGATTAGCTACTCAGCTGTTTGACAATTACCCAAACGATTTAAAAACTCATGTCCACAAAAAACATGTACAGAAATTTCATATCAGCTTTATTCATTATTACCAATATTTGGAAATAACTGTGATGTTCTACGATGGGTGAACAAATGAAAAATATTGATACATCCATATAATAGAATATTATTCAACAATAAAAAATTTTGTGCTATCAAGGAATGAAAAAAAATGAAGGAATGTTAAATACCTACTGATCTATGTGTATTTGACTTAATAAAATTTTAAAAATAAATAAATAAAAACACAGGATTTGAAGTCAAATTCTCTGTCCATCTAGTGGCTGTGTGAAGTTTGCAGACATTACTTAACGATTCTCTGTCCTATATAATTGTGAAAAAAAATGTTCACACTTCAATTGTTCATTTATGAGAATTAAATGAATTAATGTTGTATAATAAAGAATTTAGATGCCCTTTGGAAAAAAAATACCTACTGATTAGTGAACAAAGCCATTCTGAAATAGGCTATGTACTGTAGCATTACAGTTATATCACATTCTGGTAAAGGAGAAACTAAAGAGACATTATAACAATCACTACATGTCAGGAATTTGCAAAGAAGGGGAGATGAAGAGGTGAATCTTTGGGGATTTTTAGAGCCGTGAAATATTTCATAGATAACTGTCACTGTGCCTACATAATACCAAGCATTTTGCAAACTTGGTATAACTATACGACACAAAGATTGTCCGACTATAAATTATTGACTTTAGCTGATAATAATGTATTAATATTAATTCTGAAATTTTCTTTAACATTTTTCAAATATTCTACTAAATTTTGATAAATACAGGAAACTGACAGAAGGAGACTTAGGATGGCTTAAGAAGGAGGTGTATTGACATTCTCAGCACTTTCTGCTCACTTTTTCCTTCAAAGCAGCTGATGTGGCAAAAGGGGTTATCATGTGGCCATCAAAAAGTATGGAAGAGATGGAAAAACTCTTAGTTTGGATTAATGAAAACCAGTCAGCTGGTGATGTGATTTCTGAGATGATAATTTGTGAGAAAGTCTGGGTCCTCTATGATGATTTAGTGAAAAGCATGCCTAATGCTAGTGGTCAAAAGGAGGAGTTTAAGGGCAGTAGGGGGTGCTTTGAGAACTTTCAGAAAAGGACTGGGATTCATAGTTTTGTTATGCATGGAGAGGCTGCCAGTTCTAATTTGGAAGCCACAGAAAAGTTTGTAAAAGAGTTTAAGGACTTTGTGAACAGTAGGGGTAGGTTTTCAATGAAGCAGTTAATTGTGATGAAACAGGTCTATATATTTGTAGGCTTTTATATTTTTAACTTTATTAATATATATTCTTATTTAAATTTTATTATTCATTAATATTTTACCTTAAGGGTTGGGCACAGTGGCTCACGTCTGTAATCCTAGCACTCTGGGAGGCCAAGGTGGGTGGATTGCCTGAGCTCACATGTTCAAGACCAGCCTGAGTAACAGTGAGACCACCCCCGCCTTTCTAAAAATAGCTAGGCATTATGGTGGGCACCTGTAGCCCCAGCTACTTGGGAGGCTGAAGCATGAGAATCACTTGAGCCCAAGAGTTGGAGGTTGCTGTGAGCTATGACATCACAGCACTCTACTGAGAGGTGAGACCCTGTCTCAAAAAAACGCGCATATATTTTACCTTAAAATCCAGTGTGTTTACTATTAAAATCATTTGGAAAATTCTAGTTTATGGGACCCAAGACCAGAATAATCCAATTTCTATTATTTTAAAGAGGAAAAGTTGTCTTGGAACTCTAATGATTTGGAACTCGAATGGGGTTCTGGGATGAATAAAGTTCAGATTTTAAGATATCACTGTATAAAGATCAAAATAAAGTTTCATTTATTCAATGAAACTACTGAGTACCTATGCTATTTCAGGCAGTATAATAGACACTGAAGGCATAATGGTGAAAAAAATATTCACAATTCTGGCCCTAATAGAGCTGAGTTTGAACAGGGAAAGGGATATTAAAGATTTCTATTACTTTGTGTAAAATGACAGTGGCAGTTAAGTACTACAAAGGAGAATTATAGTGCCTGATGAGAACACATAATAATGGAATTTGTCCTAACCTTGTCCCTGTGATAATGGAGACATAATGAGGAACTAAAAAAAAAGAAAAAATTATGGGCAGCTCCCATAGCTCAGTGGGTGGGGTGCTGGCCACATACACTGAGACTGGTGGGTTTGAACCCAGCCTGGGCCAGCTAAAACAACAATGACAACTGCAAAAAAAAAAAAGCCAGGCGTTGTCACAGGCGCCTATAGTCCCAGGTGCTTAGGAGGCTGAGGCAAGACAATCACTTAAGCCCAAGAGTTTGAGGTCACTGTGAGCTGTGATGCCATGGCACTCTACCCACAGTGACAGCATGAGAGTCTGTCTCAAAAAAAAAAAAATGTGGGATATGCAAAGATATGACAATTAAGTTTGCAAACTCATCCTAGAAAAAGTGCTACATACCTCATTGCTGGATATCACACAGTCATCTTCAAAGTACTCCCTTTGGGAAGCCAAGCCTTGACACCAGCTTCTAGTCCACCCTTCAAAGGAAGGGTACCAAACCCTTTCTTTTTTGGAACTCTTCTTCTGAAATGGACATCAGAGCTGTCATTGTTACCCTTAATGTCCCGAATGTCATCAAAATGTCTTCCTTTCAATATTTCTTTTATCTTTAGAAAAGAAAAAAGTCATCGGGTACCAGATAAAGTGAGTGCCAATACAGTTGTTTCCTGGCTTAAAACTCCCTCACAGACAGTGTGATGGGAGCTGGTGCATTGTTGTGATCCAAGAGCCTGAGTTGTTGGTGAAAAGTTGAGGTCACTTTTGCCTAACTTTTTCATGCAGCCTTTTCAGTTCTTCTAAATAGTAAACTTGGTTAACTGTCCACTTGGTATAAATTAGTAATGAATAATCCCTCTGATATCAAAAAAGGTTTATATCATCATTTTGATTGTTGATTTGAACTGACAGAAAGTTTTTGGTTTGGAGAATTGATTGACTTCCATGTGGACTTTGACCCTTTGTTTCAGGGTCAAATAGGTACACCTATGTTTCATCACAAGTGATAACACATCCCAAAACATCATCTTGCCTCTCAAAAAGGTCTTTGCAAACTTCAAACCCCCTTTGCTTTTGTTTATCAGTGAGCATCTTTTTGTGACTATTTTTTCCACACACCTTCCATGCCAAGACTTTTAGCTAAGATTTTTCTGTTGGTGTGTACTTGGTCAGCTATGCTTCTCATAGTCATCCAACAATTTTGACACGCAATGCAATGTTTTCATTAGTTCTACGTTTACTGGCCACCTTGATCTCTCTTAGTAACACTTTATCTCCTCTCAAAAAAATGTGTATTCTATTTGTACACTGACATTTTCTTAATAACATTATCCCCATAACTTGGACTAAGTTTCAAGTGTTCCTGATTTCACTTTCACCTCTGCCAAGTTTAACATGAAAAAAAATTTTTTTGAGACAGAGCCTCAAGCTATCCCCCTGGGTAGAGTGCCATGGCATCACAGCTCATAGCAACCTCCAACTCCTGGGCTCAAGCGAGTGTCCTGCCTCCGCCTCCCAAGTAACTGGGACCACA
>CAUYQV010005817.1:0-11626 GCA_963574575.1 Galagoides demidoff
GTGGTCCCAGCTACTTGGGCGGCTGAGGCAGGAGACTCGCTTGAGCCCAGGAGTTGGAGGTTGCTATGAGCTGTGATGCCATGGCACTCTACCTAGGGGGATAGCTTGAGGCTCCGTCTCAAAAAAAAAAAAAAAAAAAAATGTGCAATGTAAACCGAAAGCATCATTCCAATGTAAAAAATTTATCAGACTATAATTCAAGTTTTCTACCATCTACCAAGAAATAAGGGGGAGATATAAGGTCAATTCTCCCAACTGACTAAATAAGTGAGATATTTAACTTTGTTAAAACTAAACTACATACAATAAAAGCTAGTGGATTATGAGATATAAATTGAATTTCTTAAAAATATGCCAAGTTATTAAAAACAAAGGGTGAGTTCTATGTTTCAGAACATCTATAGCAAAAGGACTAACTAGAATACTCACTTTGCTTGTGACTGCTTTAGAAATAATTTTCTTAAAACTAGAGTCAGAATCATCAGAAGTAGATGGCTTTCTTTTGCGTTGATTCTTGGGTTTGGCAAGATGAGGCTTTTCAGAGACACCAGAATTCAAGGCTGGATTCCTTTTGGTTCCTTTTGGAGCAGCCCTTTTTTGGGCACCGGTGGTGGAGGTAGAAGACTGACCTGCAAATCAACACAGGTAATTTATCATTGGCACTCTTGGATAAATTTTTCATAGTGAACTTTCTTTAGCTACCTGATGTCTGTAAATTTGACACAGGAAAAGACAATCTAAAGAAAGCTGAGGCTTGGCGCCTGTGGCTCAAGCGGCTAAGGCGCCAGCCACATACACTCAAGGTAGTGGGTTCGAATCCCCAGCCCGGGCCCGCCAAACAACAACGATGGCTGCAATCAAAAAAAAAAAAATGGCCGGGCGTTGTGGCGGGCGCCTGTGGTCCCAGCTACTTGGGAGGCGGAGGCAGGAGACTCGCTTGAGCCCAGGAGTTGAAGGTTGCTATGAGCTGGGATGCCACAGCACTCTACCCAGGGGGACAGCTTGAGGCTCAATCTAAAAAAAAAAAAAAAAAGGTCTTTGCTGTGCACATTACCCAAATTACCTTATCCTTAAAAAAAATAAAAAGAATTCTTGCCTTTTAACAAGCCATTGAAGATCCTTACTTATTATGTTTACACTTGATTACTTTTCTTTTCTTATTTAAATGTAAGCTTCATGAGCAATTAAAAAATATTTATTAAAAAAAATTTAAATGGATAATATTTGTATATACATGAGGTACAGGGACTATTTTGATACATGCATACAATGTGTCATGATCAAAACAGGATATTTAAGAATGGAGTTTTTGCAGGTTTTCAAAATAGTCATGGCATAAATAAACAAGTGAAGTTCTCACTCCAAATTGGGGTGCTTGTTTCATCACATCTAATGTTTTTCTGAGTACCACTTTCTCAGTCAATGTCTTAGGCATTCCTGGAAGGTCAAATGCAATAATAGATGTAATAACATCATGTCAGCAAAGTGTTATGCCAATGACCATGAAGATTCTTGTTCTTATTCCTTTCCCTAACCCCAGGGAGGAGCATCTCCCTGCTTTGCCCCCTCTTTGTACCTTTCAGTGTCTTCTGGTGGGTTTTCATCTTCTTTTCCAAAGATTTTGCCTTCCCATCCCAAGAATGGCATGTGGCTGCTTCATCATTTATAGTGATGGCCAAATAATTGAATTGTTATCGGTTCAGAAGGGTGGGGGGAAGGGGAGAGATTTTTGCTAAATTGTTTCACTTTGGATAATGTTCATCTCCTGCTCAGTTGTCATTTATTTCTGCTGTTGGCAGTCTTGCTCTCTGAAAATGAATTATTTTATGGGAATGGAAAGGGAAATTGATGGTGTAGGGTGTGGGGAGTAGGGGGTTCCTTTTGATCTGGATGAAGCATTGATCTGAGTTTCTCTTGTAGTGGCTGGAGGGAGTAGAAAATTTGGAGAATCTCAGAGTGCTTAGTCTTTGTTCCTAGTCTTTGTCTGAGTTGTATATTGTGTTCTAACCCCTTGAATCCTGTGTCCCTAAGACCTTGATCTCCTGTTATTTGTGTAGATAGATTTAATTCCATAATCACCTTTGGAAGGTGTTGTATGCCAGTTTTACAGATGGGAATATTGAGGCTCAGATTGGGAAGGTCATTCATTGTACCAGTTATCTACTGTTCTGTGATAAACCACCCCAAACTTAGTGGCCTATAACCAAGTTTTTTTTTTTTTTTTTTTTTTTAGAGAAAGACAGAGTCTTACTTTGTTCACCCTCAGTAGAGCGCTGTGGTGTCACAGCTCACAGCAACCTCCAGCTCTTGGGCTTAGACAGTTCTCTTGCCTCAGCCTCCTGAGTAGCTGGGGCTACAGTTGCCCCTCACAGCACCTGGCTATTATTATTATTTTGTTGTTGTTGTTGTTGCATTTTGGCCAGGGCTAGGTTCAAACCCACCACCCTTGGCATATGGGGCTGGTGCCCTACTCACTGAGCCACAGGTGCCACCCTATAAACAATAATTTTATAATATGCACAAATTCTGTGGGTCAGAAATTTGGGCATGAAAGTATTGGAGTGGCTTGTTTCTGCTTCATGATGTCTGGGTCTCAGCTGGGGAGCCTTGAATGGTTGGGGGGTGATTTGAATAGTTGACAGCCTGGACCATCTAAAGGCTTTTTCACTCTCACGTCTGGACCTAGTCATCTCTGGATGACTCAGAGGCTGGGGTCAGCTGGGACACTTGATTGGAGCACTTCCATATGCAACCTGGGATTCCTCGGATTATAGTGACTAGAGTTCAAGTAAGAAAGTCTTAAGATTGAACACAAGAGAATAATGATCTAAGAAAAACATGTGGAAGCTGAATGGTCTTTTCTGATCTGGGCTTAGAATCAGGCAATACCACTTCCTAGAGTACAATACATGTCTAAAATCTAACCTGGGTAAGATTTTCACTGCCCAACCCTGGTAAGGATGCCTACTGAGGAGGACACAGCTTGGATGCTCCAATCATTATTTCTCTGTGCAGCAAAGGATGATCAGTTATGTATGTTTTTTCCTTTTTTCTGCAAGGACTAAATCCCAACTCATTGCCCCAAATAATAAAGATAATTTTTTCACATAGCTAGAACTTCAGAAGTAAAGAAAGTTAGTTAATTTGATGGCTCAAAAGTCATCAAGAATACAGGGTCCTTCTGTCTTTTCTCTCTGCATCCACAGACTGTCAGTTCTGTTCTTAGGTCACCTTTCCTCACAGTCACAAAATGGCTGCTGAAGTTCCAGGCATCACAACCAGATACACCATTTAGCACAGAAAAAGAGTTTCTTTTTGTTTGTTTGTTTGAGACAGAGTCTCACTTCGTTGTTCTTGGTAGAGTGCTGTGGTGTCATAGCTCACAGCAACTTCAAACTCCTGGGCTCAAGTGATTCTCTTGCCTCAGCCTCCTAAGTAACTGGGACTACAATGCTGAGCTATTTTCAGAGACGGGGTCTCGCTCTTGCTCACACTGGTCTCAAACCCGTGAGCTCAGGCATCCACCCACCTTGGCCTCCCAGAGTGCTAGGATTGTAGGTGTGAGCCACTGCACCTGGCCTTTTTCTTGATTTTTTAATAGCAAGGACACCTTCCTCAGAACCTACCTCTGACCCCTTCCTCTGCCCTGTCCAGAAGACTTCCTATCCTAGGCTGCTTCTTAGAGATATCAACGGTAAGGGGAAGGAAGTCACCATGATTCGTTTAGACTATGATTTATTCCTAAGTCATATGTGAACAAAGTAGAAAACCAAACAAAATAGAACTTTGAATGGCAAGGACAATGAGGAGGAAGGTACGGACAGGATACCTTTGGGCAGACAATCACATTGTTTGCAAGAAAATATCTATGTATGGAAAGCCCTAAAATGATCTAAAACTTCTGGTCTTTCCACCCAGAATTTTACCTACATCGTGGGCACAAGTTCTTTTCCTTTGTAGGTAATGCTTATCCAAGGCCCACTGTTGGACCGGGCTGTTGTAAGCACTTTGCATGTATGAACTCATTTGGTGTTCATAACAATCCTATGAGATGGGTATTGTTATAATGGCCATTTTATAGATGAGGAAACTGGCCCTTGGTAGAGCCCAGAGAAGCTAAGTAACCCATTCAAAGTGGCTTGGCTATTTGAATCAGGGCAGACTGTCTCCACTTCCCTTGTTTGAGAACACTATATTACACTTGTCTCATTTGGAAATGAAGTGGAAGGAGACGTAGGAATGAGGAAAAACACGTGCAGAAGAAAAGGGGATTCGGTGTGACTGAGCATAGGGCTGGCCCTGACGATCACCTTTTAAGCCCAGAGAGGTTAAGTGGTAAGTCCAAGGTCCCATGAGGGTTTAGTGGCAGAGCCACAATTGCTATCCCCAAGGTTGGATCCCTGGACTTTTCCCAACATGTTTAGCCTATCAACCTTTCCCCCGATCGTTATCTCGGTATTTAAAATTTGTGTAATTGACTGAAATGAACAGGGAGAAATAATGTGCCCGGGGCAGAGGGGTACAGAATAAACAGGACAGGGTACTGGACTGCTACTGGGAACTCAGGGATGAAGAAAGTGGGGTGCACAGTCCGGTGTTGAGCCTGATGGTAGGTGGTTTCATTTCAGGCCTAAGTGCATCTTGTCACGTACCCCCCAGATAGAAGTGGACCAGAAAGGGGAAGAGCCACAGGCCTCCTGGATATGCCCTGAAGGGGTCCCAGAGAGGGGAGAACTGGTCCACTGAGAGAGGAAAATGGAGAGATGATGACACTCATCCTGTTTGGTTTCCCCATCAATTTCCTAAATCAGAGCAACAGGCCAATGGGTCGTGTTCTTATATGGGCAGTCCTGGTGCAGGGGGGAGGACACTCCACCAAGGGGGAGGCCAAGGAGGCCACACACAGACACAGACAGACAGAGGTCTTTCTGAAATGGATGGTTAATTGTCTCCAGGCCAAGGAGACCTGCAGAATTAGGGCTTTCCGGACTGGACTGGAGACCTGGGAAGTAGAGACCCTGCCCCCTGGCTACTCTCATTTCCTTGCTAGCTCTCCAGAAATCCAGGTCACTTTCAAAGCCTGGGGCTGCTGTCTGCCTGAGCATGGGGTCGCATCTGGGGTTACTGGCTGGACAAGCAGGTCAATTTTAGCAGGAAACCAACATTTAAGTGCTGCTGGCTAAGTCAGGATCCTAAAAGGTGGCTCTGACCTTTGCAAAATCCTGGTCTTTTCCATCTCATTTTACACCTGGGAAGCCTTAGTACCCAAGGAACTAACAATTATTAAACACACACACGTACACACAATAAAATGCTTCATATACACACACCTACATGCCAGGCATAGTGGGAGGTGCTACCAAATTACTATCACTTGCAATCCTCACAACTCTGAGAAAGGAGGCTTTAAAAAAATTTTTTTTTAAAATTTTTTACGTATTTCCATTAAATGGATGAAAGTTCGGAGTATCTGAATGGTTAAGAGGCTTATTCAGGATCACTTAGCTGGACCAGTCAACTGGGACTTGAACTCTCCTCTCACTTTCTTTTCACTTTAACCTTGAACCTCTGAACTCCAAAGCCAGTGTAGAATCCCAGGAGGAACAAACAGAAGAAACCCAAGGCGCCTGACAGCAGGTCCCCTCCCTCACCTAGCTTTCCTGTCCTGAGAGGAGGAAGCACAGGGCTCTCTCAACCCACCCAGCCACCCACCCGAGGTGCCATTAAAGTTAATTGTTTTTACTGCCAGTTTAACATAGTCTTGTAAATCTTTTTACGATGTGGCCAGGAACACCCTGCTGCCTGCAGAACTCAGTGACTAAAGTAGATCTAAACACAGGACACTCTGGTGCCTCAACTACCTGGGGAGGAGGGAGTGTAAGATGGGGGGCTCCTCAGCCTTCCAGGGGCACCTTCTTCCCTCTACCTGAAACACCAGGCCCAAGTCCCTGACCTGGGTAGCAGTTTTCTCCCAGATGAGACCATGATTGAGCCTGCAAGGGCAAGATCCTCCAGGCCACCACACTGTTTGGATAGGTCATCCATCTTCATCCTAAATTGTGGAATTCTCCAGAAGCACTGGAGTGAGGTTCTGGAGCCTTCAGAAAAGTTGGGGGCAATTCAGGTGCAGAAAAGTCCAGGTCGCTCCCTGCTCCAGGCATGCGGACTGGCTGACTCAAGCGCAGAGTGGCAGACGGTAGGGGTATGCAGCACATACATTCAGCGGTGGTGCCAGACCCTGGAGGCGCAGGTCTTCCGCAATTCAGCACCTTTTCTGCCAGATCTACAGAGAGAGAGCCCATGGTTCCGGAATGGTGCCTTTAAGTCGATTTGCCCCAGGTTAAAGAGCGGCTGCTGTGGACAGACCTAGGCTTCCTTGCACTTGGGGTCAGGCCTGCTTCCCCAAGTTTCCTCTCTGGCTTCCTGGCATGCTCCTTCTGAGCCACCTGTGTTAAAGAGGGGTCTTTACTTGGAAGGATGTGGCTAGTGTTAAAGGAACCGCCGCTGTATTACTGCATCCAAAAAGGCGCCAGGCATCTGAGCACTGTGCCATCTATCCTTCAATCTCAGCCTCCTGAGTAGCTGGGACTATAGGCCAGCGCCCCCACACCTGGCTAATTTTTCTATTTTTAGTAGAGACCACACCTCACTCTTGCTCAGGCGCTTCTGCAACTCCTGAGCTCAAGGAATCCTCCTGTCTCAGCCCCTTAGAGTGAGTGCTAGGATTACAGGCATTAGCCACCCAGGCCTGCGGCGGTCAGCACAATGACATTTTAACTTTCGTGAGTAAGCCCAAATACGTATTTATTAAGCACCTATTGTGTTCCAGTCTTGAGTAAGCTCTAGGATATACAGAAAAGACTGACGTCCTTGCCTTTAAGAAGACTTTAGTTTGGTGGGGGGAGGTGGCTCAGGCCTGTAATCCTTGCACTCTGGGCGAGTGAGGCGGGTGGATCGCCTGAACTCATGAGTTCCAGAACAGCCAGAGACGCGGTCCCTAAAAATAGCCGGGCGATATGGTGGAGTGGGCGTCTGTAGTCCCAGCTACTCAGAAGGCTGAGGCCAGAAAATCGTTTGAACTCAGGAGTCTGAAGTTGCTGTGAGCTATGATGCTACGGCACTCTAACGAGGGTGACAAAGTGGAACTCTGTCTCAAAAAAAAATAAAAATGAAAGACTTTAGTCCATAGTATGTATAATATTTAGACACCATGAATAGAGAAGTCTAGAGGATACCAAGGCAACATACTGAGCAATCCTTCCCAAAATGTATTCTGAGTTTAGCAGCAGCCGCAACATCCGGAAACCTGTCAGAAATGCAAATTCTCAAGCCACAAGGCAGAACAACTGAATGAAGCACCCCGCGGTGGAGGCCAGCCACCAGGTTATAGCAAGGCCTCCAGGTGATCACGATGGTCTCTAATGTCCAAGAACCGGCACAGGGAATATGGGAGCAGGCTTTTGAGTGACTTAAGTGGAGGTTTCAGTCACCTATGCATTTATGTTGTGAGACCTTTGCCAACCGATCACAGGAAGCTAAATTGGGGACAAGGAGGAAAGGAGCGGACTGGGACAGGGAACTGGCTTCAATCCGGTGAGGAGGACGTCAAGGCAATAACCTGCTCTCTCCCCCATAGGGCATCCGTGCTCAGAGGCCGAATTTCTCAGCGGATGGACCAATGTGCTGGAACTAATCTGGGGAGGTCAGAAAGGCATCTCAAGATGTTCGTTGTTTTGAAACCTGCAAACCCGGGACTCAGGGCAGCTCGCTAACCCTAACCTTCCCAAGCCACAATTTCCCCAATCTTGCGGGCTCATTGTACTACAGGGGTTAGAAGCTGTTGAAGCCCCTTGGAAGCTACAGAGCCCTGCATCAGGACCAATTTCCGGCACTGCTCCAGTCAGTGGTTTACAGAAAATTTTTGTCTTATAGGTCGGCGGAGCCATGTGAGAGAAGTCGGCGCTGGCGCACCCCGGCGAGGGGCTGCCGGGGGAGCTGGTGCGGTTGATTTTTTTCCGAGAATCTTCCACTTGTGGTGACACCGGGCAGTGCGCGCGGGCTGTGAGGTTAATGCGCAGGCTTTTTTCTTAAGCGTCCGGGAATTATCCAGCGAATAAAACGGGTGTTTTTTGGTAAAGCTAATGAATTGTACAAGGAGGCTGAAGTTGGGGACTTGGACCAGGGTAGTAGGAGGCGTTTCACGCGGTCGCTTTCCAGTGCACCTAGCTGTGCCCTGGGCTTTCCAGAACTCACGGCGTGATTTTAAGAGTGGATCTTATCCCTCTCCAAGTGAATGGAAGTGGCGGTGCAAGGAGAATTGGGAGGAGGGAGTTCGGAAGGGGACAGTCTGGATTCTACTCTGGAGGGCCCAATCAGATCATGCCAGGTTAGTTCCAGCACATAGGTCCATCCCCTTGCCTAAAACTTTAAGGCTTTCCAAATAGTTTTTATTTTTGTATAAGACCCAAACATTTCTGAAGTCCGATGAATGAATGATCTAGCCCCTGCTTACAGAACTTTTACTACATCTTGGACTGCGATATCCCGTTGGAAATGTCTCGCTCCCCGCCACTGTCCCCCGACCCGCTCTCATTTTCTGCCAGCGAAGCACTTCGGAGGAAGGGGCGAGAGGCACTCGGTCTCGGGGTCAGAGGAGGTGGAGGTTGGGCCAGTTCCCCCTTCCAGACTCTGACTCAGAACAGCCCAGGGGGCAGCGGCCTTGTCCGGCGGCCACTGCCCACCCTCTCCCCGCATTCCCCTGGCCAGGCTTTGAAGAGCGCGTTTTACGGACTTTTCCATTTTCCTTCTGGAGGCGTGTTTGTTCTTCCCAGTCACCTCGCTTTTTTTTTTTTTTTATGAGCTTCAGAGCTGATCTGCACGTTCTTCCCTCCGTGTAATTTCAATTTGAACTCTCCCCGAGCGGCCTTTTCCCTCTTGTTGCCTGCCAAGTCGTTTGAAGGCTGAGCAAACATTCTTCCTCCCTCCCGTCCTCCAGAGTCTCGGTCTACACCCGCCAGGGGAGGTGGAGGCGGTTACCCCAGAGAGTTCCGGCGGATTGGAGCTTTTCAGCAGCTGCCTTTGGACTGTTTGAGAGGCTGAAATGGGGGAAGGGAGGTGAAACACCCGAATAACTACCCCATGACCCATTTTCTCAAAGATTGTGGTGTGTGTGTAAACATTCCCTAACTCAGATTAGAAGGTGGTGGAGACGCTCAAGGAACTTCGGAAATAAGCTTCAGTGCTAAGTGTCCAGCACTCTTTCCACAGATTGCCTGGTTTAATATTCAGTTTGTTTCTAAGGTGTTATTCCCATTTTACAGATGGGAGAAATTGAGGCTGAACTATGGTATCAGTCTCTTAACCACCCTATTGGGATTCAAATACACTTTTTTTTTTTGAGACTGAGTCTCACTTTCTTGCCCTCAGTGGAGTACCCTGGCATCATAGCTCACAGCAACCTCAAACTCTTGGGCTCAAGTGATTCTCTTGCCTTGGCCTCCCCAGTAGCTGGGATTGCAGGCGCCCTTCACAACACCCAGCTAGTTTTTTTTGTTTTTTTAAGAGGCAGGGTCTCACTCTTGCTCTGGCTGCGAACTCAGGCAATCCACTCACCTCAGCCTCCCAAGTGCTGTGAACATGTAGGCTACAATTTTTTTTTTTTTTAAACAGTCTCTCACTCTTTTGACCCAGGCTGGAATACAGTGGTATCAGCCTAGCTCACAACAACCTCAAGCTCCTGGACTCAAGCAATCCTGCCTCAGCTTCCCAAGTAACTGGGATTAGAGACATGAGCCATGATGCTCGGCTAATTTTTCTATTTTATTTTTTATTTTTGATACCACTATACTAAAGAGGATAATTTTTCTATTTTTAACAGAGATGTGGTCTTGCTCTTTGTCAGGCTGGTTTCAAACTCCTGAGCTCAAACATTCCTCCTGCCTTGACCTTCCAGAATGCTAGGATTACAGGTGTGAGTTCTTGCTTCTGGCCTCAAATCCTCTTTTGAGCAAATGCTCTTGATATTAGTAATTATCTTTCTTATGGCTTAATACAACACTGTAACAATTGCTCTTTATTAAGCATCTACTATGTGCCAGGCACTGTTCCAACCTGTCTACTCATTTGTTTTTCACTTTTTTATACATTAGGTATTTTCCATATGACAGTTAGGAAATTTGAGGCACAGAGAAGTTGAGTAACCTGCCCAAGATCACACCAATTAGGAAGGAGAGCTGGTTGCAGGATTTAAACTCAGGCAGAGGCACCCCTAACCACCAATGTTCATTTCTCTGTCTTCCCAGCTGTCTCTTGAGTCACGCAAAAGAGACTTACTGGCCCTGGGCTGCAATTTTCCTCCTCGAGGTCGTTCTAGGGACAAACAGGAAGATGAGGGGAATGAGGGTTACATAAGACGGTCACTTCAAAGGTGGCCTCTGCTAGGGTACATAGCCTTGGCTTTGAGCGGTTAGCCAGGGACATCAATTGGCAAGCTGAGAGCTATCTACCCTCTATCTCCTACCCCATTTCCGCTTAGTCCAAGGGCAGACCTGGAGGAGGAGATGAGCAAGACTGGGGTGAGAGATCTTGAAATTGCAGGGATGGTGGTGGTATGGAACAGGAATTAGGTGGTACTAATATGAATAAAAATACTAACAGTAGCCAACATTTATTTATTGAGCACTTAACTATAAAGGAGGCATGATGCTAAGTTTTTTTCTTATGTTAACAGCCACATAGGTAGGGGTTTCTAATCCTTTCCTTTAAGAGGTTGAGGCATTTGTTCAGAGCCACACAGCCAGTAAATTAGCAGGTCCAGAACTGGGCTGGGCTTCCTGCCCTAGTAGGGAGGATGCTCACAGTAGAAGCTAACTTCATGTGACTTTGGCTTACAGGTGAAAGTGAGTTTTGACTTTCTCTGGTACAAGCTGCAAACTAGAAGGAGAAGTTCTCACTGTGGTAGGTTCAGCCTTTAGATGGGGAAACTGAGACCTGGTAAGAGGTGGAGTATGACCTGAGATCTCACATCATGTCAGGAGGGGAAACAAGAGTGGAACCCAAGTGGTCTAAGGCTTACTACCCCCTTCCTAGGCCAGGGTACTTCCCAGGACTGAATGTGGGAGCAGGAAAATGGCCTGAGACACACCTGGGTTTTTCTTTTGTTCTCAACTTGCTGTGTGACTTTGTATAAGTCACTCAACCTCTCTGGACCTTAGTTTCTACAACTGCAAAATCACAGTGGTGCAGAAAATTAACTTATCCAACTGTAAAGTTACTTAGTGACCATAGCAATCTAAGAAGCTCATAAGGCCACAGCCACGAAATGGATTCTGTGGTTCTGGAGTTCTGTGAAATCAGGTCCTCATATTTTGGAGGATAGAGGCAATGAGAGGCTCATTGGATCTTTGTTTTTTTTTTTTGTTTGTTTTTTGAGACAGAGCCTCAAGCTATTCCCCTGGGTAGAGTGCCGTGGCATCACAGCTCACAGCAACCTCCAACTCCTGGGCTCAAGTGAGTCTCCTGCCTCTGCCTCCCAAGTAGCTGGAATTACAGGTCCCCACCAGAACACCCGGCTATTTTTCAGTTGCAGTTATCATTGTTGTTTGGTGGGCCCTGGCTGTATTCAAAC